>VOPJ01001078.1:149183-241586 GCA_014673585.1 Semibalanus balanoides
AATTATTCTTACTGTCATTTTGCCCCCGGGTACCTCATCAGAATGAACATTTTGTCCCCGACCTTGTCCATAAGGACAGAACACTTTACCACCCCTGTACTCAGGGATAAAAATGGGTGATTTTTTTTTATAAAAAACATGTGCTTTTCTTTAGTGTTTGGGACGTGGGAACGTCACATGTGGGCTTTGTTGCTATAATTTGTTAAATGTAACAAATTGTGCATAGGCGGATTCAGGTAAACAACGTAGGGGGCACCATGTGCGGAACGCCTTTTATCATCTTGCTTATTTGAAGTTAAGCCTACATTGACGGAGAATATCGCCTCCCATTTTATGTACCTGAGTTGGCCTCTGCCCCAAAATATGTATAATCAAATTATGTATCATGTATCGACTTAGTTTAGTTGCATATTCTCCGTCAATTCAATTTAGAAATCAATTTAGACTTATTTGCATCGACTTAGTTTCTGACGCTTTTATTCCACCGCAAACTACGAAGGAAGTATGCGACGCACACCCGCATTCGTAGCGACCTCCCAAAAACATGACCCTGGAGCCGCCTCTGCTGGGCTGATTAAAAAAAATCACAGAACACGCGTCATTCATATTTAGGAAAATTCCGAAAGTTGCAAGACGATAGACGTAACGGTTCAGAAGCGGCGGGCGAAAAACTACCGGGGGCAGAATCTGCCCCCCAGCAGGGAATAGGGTTAAATTTTACCAGCCATAAGCCACTGTTTACAAACTATTGGTTTAATAGGCACTCCCTTCAGAAAAACATCACCTTAGTCACTTTTAATCACATTTGTTTTATCTTTTTTTAAATGTTAACGCGCTGTGTGTCACGCTTTCGCACCATGCAGATCAGTCGGACTCGGTGGCAATATTTATTTTAGTTCTATTTGGTGTATTACTTGACTAGTGACATTACATCACGCAGATACCTACTAGTTTAACTAAAGCGGCACAATCCCCAGTCCCACTCTCTAGCAATGTGATAACTTTGCCCTGAGCTGTGATCGATGCCCTGTTCATCCTGCAGGGCAGAAAGGTGCTAAGCAACAGCAGATCACTCAACATGATCACTTAACATGATCACTCGACTAACTATCGCAACTCATACATACTTATATTTTACTGATGCTGCACATTCCCCAGTCACTCTTCCTTGCATTCTCAGCTATATGTCCTGTGCTGTGATTGATGATGCTGGACACAACAACCACCATGACAACGCCTGTTCAATCGTCAAACTATGCTGTAGCAGTCTCAGGATCGTTTCCGAACATGGCATACGGGTCGAGAGCTGCGGCGGGATGACCTATCTCAGCAGCTGGGACGTCTCCAGCGTCTGAAAGCTCGTTCCAGACGCAGCGCAACCATACGCAGGTTGGTTAAACCGCGCTTGGGAATAGTGCTCGGAGGAAACGTTGAAGGCGCTTCATCATGCTAAACGATCGCTCAGATGTGCAGCTGGTGGCAGGGTCGGTGAGAGCGAGCTTGACAAGTTCAGCGACTTCGGGCAGAAGATCGCCTAGCGTCGGCGTCAGGACCACAGTCATAGCTCCCGATATATTTGGGGGTTTCTGGAGCGAAGTCCACAAACTAGAAAATCTGACCTTTGATGACCTCTGTCGACCTCAATTTTGAAAAGAGCCCCGAAAATGACCCTAACAGTTTTGGAATGATTTGTGATGAACATTCGAACGGTATTTGTATTTGTTTATATATCACATAGGAGCCGCGTTCGAGTGGGGCGTCGACCCCCTGACCATGACATTGACATTGACATTGACATATTTATTAAGACCATCTACGATTCAATCGTGGCTATTAGGCCCCTCAAAACACGCAAAACGCATACATGCATCACCCCAAACGCCCATACGTACACACGTACAGTTCTCTGAAAGAATCGCACATACTGGCCAGGTTCACCCGGCGGTACAAGCAAGTTGAGATCCCCTGGGCCACCGAGCCCAACGCAGGTCAAGGTCAGAGGCAGGGGAGCGGAGGGCTGAGCTATTTATATCGAAATGGAAGGGGAGGAGAGTGCAGTAAGGAGGAAGCAATTAGGCCGGTCGAACTATCGACAACGGTTTGCAAATAAAATTGCCCAGATAGTGATGAGTCAAGACCAGAGGGGGCTGCAAGGGGTGCCACCTCCCCCCGGCGCCCGGGTTGCGGGGTTGGGCGTGTTTTGGCCTCCCAAGCCGGGGAACGGTTTGTGCGGAGGCCAACAACACGGCCCGGCCCCTGAGACCTGGGCGGGGGCCTTTGGGGGAAAAGGGTATTGTGCACCCCTCTGCAGCCTCGCTGGATCCTCCCCAGTCGACTATGCAATATTGTAAATCATAATCAAATATAACCTAAAAAGTCATTCAATTAGTAAATTGCATACAAAATGGTGACGTCCTACTTATATTTTTTATAGCATTGTTTGTCAATCAGGCACGGATCGAGGACTTCGTCTGGGGCACAGTACAAAAAGTTGCATTTTCCGGACGCGCAATGGGCGATGACCTGGCTTACGGGGGGGGGGGGGGACCCTAGCGCCCTCCCCTGGATACGCACCTGGTCAAGAACAACATATAGGAGAAGCAAAGAGAAATCTGCGTTTGTTATTTGCTATTTTTTACGATGTATTTTGTATGATGTATAGTATTAGTAACATACACATTAAAGACAATATAAAAACTTAGGCAGTTCCCAAATTGTCTGAAAACGAATAGGCAGTTTGGAAACTGCCCAGTAGTATCAAACTGCCTATAGCAGTTTTGAAAACTGTCTGACGATGCACGGCTTTATAGCCTCTGCGCGATCACCGTGATCATTCCAGCAGTGGTGCTACCGATGATCGGGCCGTATCTACGAATGAATGATGCATTATTCTTGCAAGCCGCGATCCTGTAGTGAACATAGTCGATATTGAGCAATCCACGCCTAAATAACAGATGTTATGTGAGTGGCGTATTTAAGGGGGCATGGGAGACATACCCATGGCGCAAAGGCGCGCTCCAGATATGTTTGTTCTCATTCGGCACGGACACATTTGGTGTGTGAATTTTCCAGACAACCAAGGAAAAAATCGTTTGACTATAATGAAAGCAGTTTGTTAAGTATTGTCAAAGATAACAGTAGACCCTGGATTAGACACGAAAATCAGGCCCCTGCAGTAATGGGCGAAATGCATGCTGTACCTGCTTAATGCAAGTTTTGCGGACGTAATTATGCCGACCGAATGTGGCGTCACAGCGTTTTAATAAAGCTGTTACTTTACCTGATGTTCATAAATATGAATAATTTATTGATAGGTTTGGTCAAAATTGATTGCCGCTTTTCAGCTAATACTTTCTCGTGTCTCACACTCTCCGATGTTGACAGTATATCGGTGCAATTCATAAAGGTCTTCTAAGATGTCATGTTATATCATAAACGAAACACATTGGGAATGTGACACCCAACGGAACGGGAACGGAACGGGAACGGAACGGGAACGGAACGGGAACGGAACGGGAACGAAAACGGGAACGGGAACGGAATGGGAACCGAACGGAACGGCGACGACCTTCCATTTATTTAAAATGACATAAAATATGGACCTTAATTTTGTTTATTTTTGCTGATTTTTTAGACCCAGCCCTGAGTTATATTTGACCCTTGCCCTGTGCTGTATTTGAGCTAGAAATGAAAAAGATCGAGTGGTTACTCTGTGCATTTTGTTTGTTTCCCCTCATTTCACCTTGATCTTGACCTTAAAGGAGACGTGCTATACTACTAAATAAACATCAGATTTCGTGGTCCTTGTGGTCTAATGGAATCATATATTCATTTGTTAAATAAATTGGAGGTCGTTGCTAAATAAGTCGCGCAAATAAGCCGCTTTATTCATGGACATGGATTTAGCCTGCTTATGCACTGATAGCTGATTTAAAGCAAACCTTCCTTAGTAAAAACGCTTAGATCTTCTTCTGTAAAAGGAAATATGTCAACTTCTCGGTTACTTTAGGTAGGTTGGGGGGGGGGGGACATTACCTATTTTACCGAACAGTAGATTCCGCCGCATTAACCCGCNACCGTAGCGAGACGCGCAATACGCCAATCGAAAGGTCTCCCTGATACGCACCCAGAGCATACGTAAAATTTTCGAGATAAGGTTACATGTCAAGTCAAGGTCAGGTAAAAGGTCAAAATGAAGATATTTTAGTTTTTGGGCCATATTTTCTATCCAAAGCCATATATTGTAACTAATTAAGCAAAAAGTGCTCTCAAAGGAATAATGAAACTCCTGAACAAAGCAAAAGTGAAATTTTAAGCAAAGGTCGAGGTCAATATCGGGTCACAAAAGGTCACTGATGGCAAGAGGTCTACGAAAGTCATGCAACATATGTTTTATGGGTTGATTTACACCGGTGTTATTCGATAGTAGAAGTCATTTTGACAATCTGACTCCATAAAAGGTCAAAGTCAGGTCATATGAGGTCAAATTGTAAAATTGCAATTTTGTAACAAAAAATAAATTTTTACAGTCTAGTTTTGTCTAGAAAAACAGTTGCGAATTTGTAATTTGTCTCTATCTGGTGCAAAAAAGACAACAACAAGTATTTGAAAAAAATGCGGTCATGAGTTTACTTGCACTGGGGAGTCATAAGTCCAGCCCAAATTTCAGATTATTAATTTGAAATTGGTTTAGGTTTTTGTTGATTACTTTAGTTCTCAACATATATTCGGTTTTTTGAAAATATGTTTGAAAATTTTGGTTTTATGATGATTTTTCTGAAAAAAAAAAATGATGTCAAAAACTCAATGAATTTTGAGAATCTGAAGATTGCTAATTTTGAAGAAAAATGCAATTTTTCCCACCTTTTAAATGTTTGTTTTCCATTTTCTAACGATTTTTTCCAAACATTCATTGTTATTCCCACCAAAAATGGCATGTCATGACGTCCATCAAAATGTCAATTTCTCCAAATTTTTTGGAAAAGACGTCAATTGGATGGTTGATATGGTACTGCAATTTTCAACGTCGGCCAATCTGCTATGGTTTTTTTGAGTTATTGAGAAATCCGGGAAGGGGCAGATTAGCCCCCCCCCCAGCGGGGCGCGTAGAAACCTTCCCTAGAAGTTAAGAGAGGAACAAAAACTAGCGTCCTTGCTTACATTAATTAACACTACTTAGCTGAACAGTCCATAAAACAAATACTATTTGGATTTTGCTGCATGGTCCTGACGAATCCGGGAAACATAATAGCCTGTGCACAATTTACTAAAACTCATGGCCGCAATCCCAGCGGTCAATTGAGGTTGGCATGAGGCGAGTCGCGGGTCTCAATGCGGGTTGTAGCTTTCTACTGTATTCTCCCCTTTGCCTCATCGCACCGGCCTGCGGTCGCCGCGCCGGCAGGCTGTCCAGTGTCCCGCGTCACCATAGCTGACCCTCCTACCTGGGGTGACCCATCCCATTCCCCATCCATGGCCGCTCAAACCATTCCGAGTGGGACGGTATTGTCGCCTGGTGAGCTGTGCGATTCTTTTAAGACAGACTGTACATATCAGATGGGCCCCTGGACAAGCCGAAAGGGCCCCTGAGTGGGTGAGGGTCTCCTGAACACGTCTAATGAGTACCTAGCCAGCACAGAGGCGCCCCTGGGAAGGTCGAGAGGCACCTGAAGCATGTCGACGGCGACAAAACGGAAAACGCAGTCCCTTGCCTGGTCGGAAGGGCCCCTAAGAAAGCTGGAGGGCCCCTGGGGAGACCAGATGGCATTTGGAAAGTCCCCTGTGCATGTCGGTGGTCCTGATCAGACCAAAAGTGCCCTGAGCAGGTCAGATGGCCCCGATTACGTCGAGTGGGTCTTTAGCCAGCACAGAGGAACCCCTGGGCGGGTCTGAGAGGCCCCCGAGTATGTCGGCAGCCAGTCAATGGCCAGCTCTGAAGGGACGCCTAGCAGGCTGGAGGGCCCCTCACACACTAAGTAAAATGAAGTCTTAAATATATAAATATCCTCACAAAATAAAGTGACCGATGTCTAAGATTGTTTAGTTTATTTGTTTGGGGGCCCTTTTAACGCTCGGAAAGGGGCTATTGAGATGCTGCCCCCCCTTCTGGAGGAAATCCTGAGACCGAGATAACCGAGACTTGGCTCAATCCTGACATGGCTACACCCGAGCTTGAGTTGGGGTTGCACGGCCACGCGGTGTTTCGCAGGGACAGGTGCGGGCGTGTCGGGGGCGGCGTGGTGGTCGCGGTGAAGTCGGAACTGATGCGCCGCAGGCGTTGACGATCTTGAGACTGAACTGTGAGTGGCTTAGTCGTCCAAGTGCGGTGTCTTGCGGCTCGCAACTGCATCAATTGCAACGAATGTACGCACGGCCGCCCGACAACCCCGCCGCTCTCAGAGTTCTAAAGTGGCCAACTCGGTTTCGCATCTGCTTGCCGGCTATCTTCCTCGGCGATTTTAACCTGCGGTCCTGAGGTGGTCGCCGTTGGGGAGACGGGCGCTCACTGACATTCGTTCACCCAGAACTGCGAAAACGAAGGCTTTCTCTGGGACTTCCATCGACACCTTGATCTGTGCGGTCCTCGGACAGCTGTTCCCGAGCAAACTGGAGAGTCCTTGGAAACATTTCTCGACCTTGTAAGGCTATGTACCTGGACACGCCGCTCTGTGATGCCGTGTTTAACATCCGATTCACTGTGCATTACATGTAACTTTGAAGTCCGTATTACCCGCCGCCATCTTGCCTACTGCGTTCGCGGCGTTTAATTAATAAAACGTGCAGACTGGGGAAGCATTTGCAACTTCTCTTAGACTGTGTTCAGGGGAAGCGGTGCATGAGTATGAGCGTTGATGATTGCAGTAGATTTCTTTTTAACGATCTTGTAGAATCATCGCTGTTTCCGATCACGTGGCCTACAGTGTCTTTGTCCTGGGCCGGAAACATCCCCCCGTTGGTGAATGGTCAAGTGAGAGCATTGCATTGAAGGAAAAAGAAAAAGTAGTTTGGTTGCACAAAAAGGCATGCCGAAAACCGCTGAGAAGCAGTTGATTTTTCACTACATCGCCATGAACACGTACATTTTTTTCCAAAAGATTTTGGTTGCCAAAAAATACCGGTCCTAATTTGTGAGTCTCATTGGCGACTTCAAGGATTCCCAACGTTTTTTTGTCTTTTTAAAGGCCGTAAAAGTGACAAATGGGATTGCCGTCCGTTCTCCCGCTTTGGAAGACTCACCTGCGACCACAGCAGGGATAAGGCGAAATCTCCTGAGCGCCTGTTTGGATCAAAATTTTCTGCTCAGTCTAACTAGCAGTTTTCCTTTTCTGCGAAATTTTGGATAGGCTTCTTCAATCACCCTTGTCGCGTCAGAGACTAGGGTGGCGGTCACTTTATCCCTCACTTGACAGATCAAAGGCATGTGGCCCCGACAAACCTGAGTGGAGTCATCCCTCGGGAATGTGCTCGCGCTCCAACTCAGCTTATTATACACAAATGTTTTGTCCGATGGCGTGTTTCCAGGAGGTGGAGAGGCGACCGTGATTCCGGTACACAAAAGGGTCCGCGTAACCAGGCTGGAACTATAGGTCGATTAGCTTACTTTCCCAATAGTACAAAGGTGTTTGAACGTATCTTTGTGTGATGCATTTGTTACGTCACATTCATCGCCGCCATATCTGAGTCACAGCACGGTTTCGTTCAAAGAGGTCGTGGCGCAACCAACCTTTGGCGAGTTCAAATGTTTTGCGCTACATCCGCGATACAATGCAAGTCAAAGCTAGAAGTTAATATACTGATTTAGCTCCGCATGTCAAAGTGTCTATCATATTTTTTTAGTTCACACAAACTTCAGGCCGTCATTATGGTGTTCAGGAACAAATTCTTTCTCTTTTCCGTTCGTACCTTACCAACAGACGCCAACGTGTTGTAGTTGACGGTGTCGCGTCTGACTGGTGTCCGGCAGTGAGTGGGGTACCGGAGGGGTCCATCCTCGGTCCAAGTTTATTTGAAGCCTTTATTAATGATATTCCCAAACTCTTAAACTCGCGCTGTCTTTTGTACGCTGATGATTTGAAAGTTTTTAGAACTGTAGCGGATGTGGGTGAAGGTAACTTACTTCAACAGGATTTAGATCGGCTTCTATCTGGTCCTAGGCGTTGGAACATCACACTAAACCAGCTAAGTGCTTTCATTTGCGAATAATGTTAAAAACGAAACCACTTGGTGGCGCTTCAGCATTGGCGGAACCCAGCTCTCTCTCGTACCAAGCATGCGGGATTAGGGCGTTTTGTGATTGACCTGTAAAGCTCAACTTTTTCGGGAGATATTGATGCATAGTGAAACGTGGTAACATGCCGACTGTGCGAGGTAATTACTGTAAAACCGCTGTCATTTGCTGCCAATACTAATGCAACATTCGTTCTATTTTTAGAGTACGGCTGTGTTGTTTGGGCTGGAGCAAGTTGTACACGTTAGCGAAGACTAGAACAGTATTCAACACAAGTTTTTAGCTTTCTTGGCAGGCACTCGGCGTGATCGATTTGACATGTCTGACTATGACGGCTTGTGCGCATCTTATAGGGTCAACAAACTTGCTAAACGGCGCGTGGCGCTTGACCTCTCTTTTCCGCATGGCATTGTAACCGGTAGAATTGAAAGTCCGCTTCTTCTAAGCAATATGTCGTTGCGCATTCCTGCCCGTCGGACGCGAAACACTGAGTTTTTATTTGTGCCTCCGTGCAGAATCACTGCTCCATGTCAGCTCTCTTTTCACGTTTACCTCTCACTTTTAACGCGTTTTTACGTTTACATCCATCTTTGAATCTTTTTAACGATTCAAAGCAAACCGTGCTTCGTTTGCACTATTCTCATGCATAGGTGTTACTGTCTTTTATCGAAACTGTTTTTTATCGAACTGTCTTTTATCGAATCTAATTTCTTGTTTACATTTTAGCATATGTTTGTTGAGTGAGCTGTAGGTTGGTGTGTTTGTTGGAGTGAGTGAGGACCACCGTAATTGGGTTATTTTACCTGTGTGGCTTATTGAATAAATGCAATGAAATGAAATCCAGGCTACGTCCCTGGTGGTTAGCTTATACATAATCAAACTTGTACCTGGATCCCGAAATTCGGTCTAGAAACCCATTTCCTATTGGATCCCTTTTCATAAAATGCATGAAAACCTGGGATATTCCCAGATCCTTTTGCCTAAAATGCTAATCGGGATATGGGATCTTTATGGATCTCTCTGGTTAGGGTGTACCTATCTGGATCTGGTATCCAAGTGGATCCCGGGACAAAACTCAAAGATCTGAGTTTCAGCTGGATCCCGGGATCTTGACGTGTCGATACATAATGATTTATCGGTTGGTTCGTGGGTGAAAGGAATAGAGTAGTGTTTGCAGTAGTTTTGTGTAAGGTTTTGCCGTGCAAAGCTCTGTAGGGCTGTTCTGTATGGCTGGAAACTGGCGCGTGTAATTTAACGAAAATATGTGTTCAGTTTTCCGTTTTCAGTAGCGTGTAGAAGAGCATTAAATAAATCAAGGACTTATAGAATTGCACGCAAAACCTGCTTGGAAAACTCGAAAGGCATCCAGCAATAAACTTCATGTGCTCCGTCGTTCACTTTGAGCACTTTCTACGCTTTGGAAAAATTGGGCGTGTTCTGACCGTACATTTCCGCGGTGATTCCAGGGATTCCCATGGAAAGTGCGGCCGTTCACAACGTTACGGCTGACGCTCGCCGGGGATTCCAGGGGTTTCCATGGAAAGTGCGGCCGTTCACAACGTAACGGCTGACGCTCGCCGGGGATTCCAGGCATTCCCGCAGCGGGAATGCTCTGCCAGAACACACCCTTAGTCTAGTTTCGAGGCTAAAGAAGCATGTGTTTTTATCGGCAATGGTCTCGAACCATTCGGGGAGACAGATCAGTCGGCATTGAACGCACAACTTTTGACTATTTTTGGAACGGAATGTACAGCTGGCCCGTGGCTGGCTTGGCTGAAAACCTGTCGGTGGCGCTAAATGTCTCTGCAAGTGTAAGGGGTGACGCTCGAGCCGGGCTACCGAAGGCCATGTGCGTACATTCGTACTTTAAGTTGAGGTGCTGCTCAACAGATGGCGTTATCTGGAAGGAACTATTTTGCCGTTTTTTAAAGCTTTTACCTCAACATGTAGAGCAGCTTAAATTAGGAACATGTCGCGAAATAAATTATAAACAGACGTCAAAGATCTGAAAAATGTCTAACGAAAGCAAGAAACGGAAAGTAAGAAACGGAAC
Source organism: Semibalanus balanoides (assembly GCA_014673585.1). Classification (NCBI taxonomy): domain Eukaryota; kingdom Metazoa; phylum Arthropoda; class Thecostraca; order Balanomorpha; family Balanidae; genus Semibalanus; species Semibalanus balanoides. Next base: position 159,464 of record VOPJ01001078.1, read on the forward strand.
ATGCACGAAAACGATCATCGTCCAATTTCCGGATCTTTTAATCCTACAGACTGCCGGTCCTCCATCCTCTTGTTCAGCCCACATTGGACCGGATCTGTTGGTCGCTGGCCACTGGGTACGTGGCGGCCTGGAGCCCCCCCCCCCCCCGGCCAGTGATGGCCGTCGGCATTGCGTGTGACCTCGCAGCTTCATCCACCGGGAGACTATCCTTGAGCGGTTGCCCGGTCGGCGTTCCATTTTAGCCCACTATACCCCTTTTCCTTCATATAGCTGCGCAGTGGCCCGAGTGGACCGAGACGGTCTTATTCAAACCAAATACCATTTCCTTCGTCCGGCATTAATTACGCCCCAAGGCAAGCCATCTTCCATACATTTCCACGGCCTTCATTGCTCGGTGATAAACGCCAATGTCTGATGCAGTTACTTTTCATGTATTTAAACTAGACCAACTCTCCATTCGCCTATGAACGTCTTCAAAAGAAGTCTGGCCACAAACATATTGAAATGAAAATACTTTATCAGGAACGCAATGGTAGGCCGAAGTGTCTTAACCTAACTCTATAAAAAAATGCCGCGGCACAGCGCGACCTCATGGGACCGAAGCGGCTATCTAATGATCGAGCCGAAATAGCTGTTGCTCTTTACGGTAGCGATCACAAAGTATACTGTCTGTCTTCTTATGACCAGTGTGAGCGAGTCTAGAGTGTCTGAATAGATGTATAAGATGTATAATGGACTTTCCCACATAGCTCTTGGCTCTTTCCGGTGACCTGTTTGGCGTCTGACCTGACCTCGTGACCCCGGCAGTTCACGCGGGCAGCTGTCCGCCACTGCGTCCCACCTGCGTGAGGCTTCAAACCTTCAAACCTCCAGTGTCATGTACAGGAGACTTCATCTGCGGCCACGTCGACAAGTGCTGCTATGACGTCTGCCTGAAGCAGAAGGTCTGCAAGCCAGCCCAGTAGAGCGACGCTTTAAGTCCGGCTACACCAGCGACTCGCCTAAAGCGAGGAGGCAGGGAAAACCAGCGACTCGCCTAGAGCGAGGAGGCCGGGGGAACCAGCGACTCGCCTAGAGCGAGGAGGCTGGAGACGCCCAGCGACGCTCCTGGGAGCGAGGCGATGAGGCGGTAGATACCCCATGACTCGTGTATAGACCAGGATGCGGGCACTGACATGATGTGCGCGGTGTGATCTAAGTGTTTACCTTCAGACACTTCTCTGTTGCTGATTGGTTTAAACTCAAGGTCACGTGGGATAAATCTCTCTAGAGCGCTGTTGAGGTGCAGTGGTCGTTGGCTCGTGACTCGCTGTGGGGTATGTGCTGGGACTTGTGTGCTGTATGTGCTGTGGTATGTGCTGGGACTTGGGAGGTATTGGTGAAACCTGTGGCGGGGCGAGTAAGGGATGTAGGGAGACGTGCTTATTTTCAGTCTCCACCCAGTAGGATCTAGGGTTTTTACCTGCATGAACGTGCCAACGTGTTTTTATTTTTAATCACAACTGGTTTTAATACATGATGGATGAGGGAAGTGTATTATGATTCCGTTTCGTGTACTTTTTGCGCAGCATGACACTTTAAAACGTCTATTTCGTGCCTTTCGGTTTCGATCGTTTCAAACTGCTGTGCGTATTAACATTGTCGGTCGTATATGCACGTGTAAAACGCCTACCTGGATTTTGCTTCAATAAACTAACGTCGTCGCGCTGCATTCTATTAGAGCCACTGCTGGCTGGTTTGGTTTGTGAAGCAAGCAACGCATCCTCTTGGGATCATAGTGCTAATTGTAACTCTTCTGTTCCGAGGGTTTTATGCACTGCTGCTGCTGGCCGGCATATAAGGCATGGGTGGCGTTGTCCGTTTATGAAATGCTTAAGTTGAAAGAACACGGGGTTCACCTTTAACACGGGGTTTTGAGCTGAGATGTACAAGTTAATCTTCATACTCTGAAATGACTTCGGACGCTTTTACATTTTCACAAAAAAACCTGAATAATTTGTCCGTAAAGTCTGATTGGAATACTAGGGAACTGCAATCGCTGATAGGCTGATTTCGGCTGATTCGACGTATGATCGGCAGAAATCCGGGGTTGAATATTTTATTTTGAAATGTACACTTATTCCGATACCAAACTTCTACAAATACTGGAATTAGCTGTCATTCATCCTTTGCATATATTGTTCACAGACAGCCTGACGGGAAATCAATTCAAATTCACTGTCATACCAACAAGGACCAATGGACGAACAACATAGTCCTCTTATTACTGCCTATGTCGACTCTATACCCTCCTTTGTCACGCTGGTGGCAACGATACAGATTTAGTTTGGGTGTCATGTTCCCAAATGTCCGACATGACCAAAAAACTGTCGTCGGATTGCGCTTCACTGTGTATATCAAGATGTCGTTGAAAGCTAACTCCCCAAGTCGAGGTTGCTAAGAGTTTCTGATAAAATCTGACTTGATGTCGACGCGCCCTAAAACCCCAATAATCAATCAATCAATCTCACAGAATAACAAATAGTGGCTTGTCTTGCTAATTCCAACGCAGAGATAATCCCCGATGCCCCCCCCCCCCTAGCAACAACTCCTGCAGTATAGTTCAGTCATTCGAGTCGCATCTGGTTCTACATGGCCATACATGCTATTCCCAGATTCTTACTTGCTTTACAATCGACTTCATTGCAAAAGGACACGGCACACATTTGTAATGCCTGAATCGCCTCTCCGTGGCCAGTGGTCAACAAACCTTATTATCGAAACCGGACCTAACCGGCTCACACCAAACCGCTCTCGTTCTCTGATGCAGCTTCACGGGTGTGTTCGCGAGGGTCGTCAGACATGGCCTCGGGCTGTAAGGCACGCCCGCAGGGCTGGTCACAGACGGAGGGCGAGACATGAATAACGAGCGCTTTGTCTCGACACGTCCTGTTGACAACGTGTGACGAGCCCTCAGCAGCCCTTCGCTGGTCTGCTGTCGTGCATGTTTTGAAATAGTGCGGTCTATTATGTCACCAGACAGTGACATTTACCGGTGACGTCACGGTGCAAAACATGAGTGTTCCATGCGAGTATCATTGGTCAAGCTGACTATTTGGGAGTCTCGTACTGAGGATGTTCCTTGTACATGAACCTCGTGTTTGCCTCCAGGGCTGGTAAAAGCGGTTTCGGTGGCGCCCGACCACATGTAACTGAATTAAAGTGGCCCCGGGACCCCGGGACATGAGTGGCCCTCTGCGCTGGCTAGGGGCCCATTTGGCATGTTGAGGGCCATTTTCACATGCCCAGGGACCCTTTCAGTCTAGCTAGGGGCCCCTACGATCCGTCCAGGGGCCCCTCCGACCTGTCCATGGGTAAAAAGTTATTGTGCCAAAAGCTTTTGCGTCAAAAGTAAGAGGGTTTTGTTGTGCAGAATGGCCTAGTCGCCTCCGGAGCTAAGTTTAACCGGTATTTTCTGGCGCCCACTTTATGCATCCTGATCGCACTTTTTACCAGCCCTGTTTGCCTCACTAAACCCAGCCCAGCTGGAGGGGGAGGGGGAGTCTGCCTCTGCTAGTTTTTGCCTTCAATTACTTGAAAATGATGAAGATATGGACATGAAACTTTCAGTAACTTACCATGCATAAGTTCTACGCCTTGCTCCCCAATGTCATCAATATTGATAAAGTACTCTGTGAGATAATGACGTCTTAATGATGACATGTCATGCCATTTTTGTGTGCAAAAATAAAATTTTTGACAAATTGTAGACAATCAAGTTTTGATGCAAATTGAAAATATCAGCAAATAACAAGCCGTTTGTCTGATAACGTCTTTTGAGACAAATAACGTCTGAAGAACTGAAATGGCAATGTCTTCCAACCAAATAGCTATCTCGGATACTAAACAATTTTGCTTTTTACCCTTCTCCTTAAAATAATAATAAATCGTTAAAAATAACGCATTTTTATAATAAAAAACGGAATGTATGTGTGAAAGTCAAGTGTGGACGATATCTAAACAAAATTTGAAAACTAAATATTTATTTTGCTGACTGAAGCTTCCCCTGAGTTAAATAACTCATGACGTCCTTTTAAAGAGTTACAATTTTAACTTTAAGTTAACAATTACAAACCCAATTTTCCCATACATGCAGCATTGCACGTCTTAAGTTTTGGGGGAAAAAGGCCCCAGGCATTAAATAGCACGTGCATTTACCCACACTTTTGGAGTATGAGAGAAAAGAAATTAGTGTTTAACCTACATAATTTCAGAGTTGTTATAACATGTTGTCCCGCCCGTTGCTAGGTTGTCCCGCCCTCTGCTAAATCTATGACGCATGTATGACGTCATACGATAACGTAAAAGAGCATTATGGGTAATGCTTCCTTCCTGATTATAGACTGACCTGTTTCCTTCACTATGCTATGTTTGACCCACCGGCCACCGCTGATACAACTTTCGATATCGTGATTCATTTCATGTCTAATAACACAAAACACACCAACCAAGGACGTATGCACCTATTACAAGAACGTATGCACCTATTACACTATATCTATAACAAGATGCACCTATTATAAGATGCACCTATTATAAGAATGCACCTATTACTATCCTACATATGCACCTATTGCAAAAACCTGCGGAACGTATGCACCTGTTTTGGGGTCCAAATCCATGATAGTCTTGTCTTCTAATCCCAATTTTTGGCATTCTCTTCAAGCTTTTGGATCCAGTAGGCTGTCTTCTTCTTTGTCTCTTTGTTCTTAGTTGCATCTATCTCTTCAAGTGACTTCTTCATCACGGTTTCAAGGATGTCATCCTCCACATCTTTTCTCATAGAACTTTTAACAAGATTAAAGTTTGAAGTTTGAACGTTCTGGTTCAGACATGATTTGCTTTTGGTGCCAAGCCGCCCAAGCATGTATGGGAAATACCTTCCTACCCTTGGGCTGGCAATTTAATAATCTCACCTCCTTTTTTTTTTAATCGAAAGTACCTCGGACCTACCGGTCCTCGGTACTTTCGATAAAAAAAAACTCGGTGAGATCATTAAATTGTCCCAGCCCCGGGCAGGAATATGTTTTCCCATACATGCAGCATTGCACGTCTAAATGGGGAAAGCCAGGCATTAAAATAGCACGTGCATTATACCACACTTTTGGAGTATGAGAGAAATAGTGTTTAAATAATTTTCAGAGGTGTGGTATAACATGTTGTCCCGCCCGTTGCTAGGTTGTCCCGCCCTCTGCTAAATCTATGACGTAGGTATGACGTCATACGATGACGTAAAAGAGCATTATGGGTAATGCTTCCTTCCTGATTATAGAGTGATCTGTTTCCTTCACTATGCTATGTTTGACCCACCGCTGATACAAACATTCGATATCGTGATTTATTTAATGTCTAATAACACAAAACACACCAACCAAGGACGTATGCACCTATTACAAGAACGAATGCGCCTATTACAGTATGCAATATGCATCTATAACAAGATGCACCTTGTTACATATGCACCTATTGCAAAAACCTGCGGAACGTATGCACCTGTTTTGGGGTCCAAATCCATGATAGTCTTGTCTTCTAATCCAAATTTTTGGCCTTCTCTTCGAACTTTTGGATCCAGTAGGCTGTCTTCTTCTTTGATAAGCTGCGTTGAACAACCTCCTTACAATGTCTTCTTCTTTGTCTCTTTGTTCTTAGTTGCATCTATCTCTTCAAGTGACTTCTCCATCACGGTTTCAAGGATGTTCATCCTATCATCTATTCTTTTCGTCATCACTAAGGCTTGGTTAGACTTTAAGATTCAATGTTTTTTGATATGTTTTTGATTTTTGCATACGTATCTGTTAGACATATTTGCTTTGGACAGCACAGACGGCCACACCGCATGTTATATCGGGAAATACCATTCCTACCTGGCTTGGTTACTGGCAATTTAATAATCATCACTCACGATTTTTTTTTTATTGTTAAAGGTACCTCGGCAGCCTACCGGTCTCGAATGTACTGTTTCGATAAAAAAAACTCGGTGAGATCATTAAATTGTCCCAGCCCCGGGCAGGAATATATTAACCCGCGCCGGGCCGGTGCTCGGCGCCACCTTCCTCGGGCCGGGGGTGCTTCGACACCCCCTTTCTAACTCGGCTTCTATGGGACCTAGACATAAACAAAAATGTCATTCGAGAGCTCGTCAAAAGGGATTTTGAAACTATTTTAGTGAACAAATTTATCGGGTCAATATTAGGGTCACCAGAGGTCATCAAAGGTCAGATTTTCCAGATTTAGGACATAGCTCCAGATACCCTCAATTATCTTGGAAACTATGATAGCTAGGAGCAAACGATTAGAGTAGCAATAGATGGCTATTATAATTTTAAATCGCACCCTAGACCTTAAACTGAGCTCAGATTAATAGTTTAGGCTCCAGAGGTCATCAAATGTAAAAAATGACTTTCTTGTAAAATATGTTTTCCTGAATAGTATTTATTCTAAAAATGACAGATAATTTATCTTAACACTATCGTGTTTCTATCGTCAAGACGCTTTGAAACATATACATGATTACCTCGTAAGATCAACTTCAAAATTTGACCTCAGGTTAAGGTCATTTGGTGACCCAGATAGGTCATGCTACATATGGGGCAACGCGGTCAGACGATACAAATACAGTGGTGTCGTCCGCTCGTCTCTATCTTTATTCTATCAAGAGTTATAAGCAAATATATTGCTAGATGAACAGTCAGATATGACGCTTGAGATTGAGGCTTGTGGAGACTCTGAGAAACAATCGCCACCTAGGTCATCCAGATGAGCTAAAATAACCACTGATTCTGAAAGAATCAGCTTGATCTCAATGTCATATCTTTCAGACCAGATATGGAAGCAATTGTTCTTATTTTCCAGTTTCGACTTAATAATGGTTATTGTGTAAGGAAATTACCTGACCTTAGTGTCCCGATTGAAATGGCTGATTATATCGGAAATCCGAGATCAGTACTGATAGGAACATTGAGTCTTCATGCTCTCTAATGAAAATCCTGTAAGTAATGATAACCGATCCGCAAAAAACTCGGGACTTATGGTGGAGCCCGCAAACTTTTTGGAGGTGACGGGTCACATGACCTAGCCTGGTGACCTGACCTGACATGACCTATTGTCAAAAAAATGAAAGCTGAAGAAAAGATAAATGAACAGGTACTGCAAATTTGGTGGCGCTACGCGTCGCCGTTTTCCCGATATCCAGGAAATCCTGCGAAAGGGTGACCCCCCCCCCCGGCCCGGCGTGGGTTAAAAGGAGAGATATTGTTTTGAAAATTTGTTTGAGTATTTCCCATATTCAGTTCTCTCACATACGTATATTCTGTTTTTTAACTTCTTTGACAATTTTGATTTTGTATTTTTTTTTGGGGGGGGGGTCAAAACCCCTAAATTGTGAACATTTAAAATTGTCATTTGAAAGAAAATGTAATTTCACGTCTTTGACGTTTTCTGTATGCAATTTGCTGCAAAACTCTGTTTTCTACGATTTTCCCAATATTTATCACTTTTCAACGTGCATGACGTCACTAAAGCGTCATTATTTCCGAAAATTTCCGACCAATTTTAATTAAAAAAAAAACATAGTATGCGTATAATTGTTGTAAACTCAGCTACTGAAAATGCCAGCACGATCGTCAACATGCATAAACAGTTATGCAAGAAAAACCTCAGTGGGTATCGCTTTAGGACCTCCCGTAGGGCGAGGGTTAAATAGTGGTGTTAGTAATTCTTAGCAATACTCATTTACAAAAAAATGTGAACGCATGATGGCTAATGGCTATTGCTAATGTTTGTTTTAAGGAAATGAAATGGCGACATTTAGTAGTCACACAATGATCTATAAGAGCATTGAAAGTGCACTGCTTAATCTTATTAGCCGTAATATTGCATTTCCGTGCATTTTTTGCTATCTAGGTGCAACTGCGCAGTGCATTCTACTTACATACAGGGACGTAGGAACGTCACGAAAAGTGTTGGAAGAAAGCAGTGAAAGTTTTATCTCGTCTTGAGAGAACCCCCCCCCCCCCTTAAAGTAGATTTCTTTGCAGATTTGGGCTCTTCTCGTCTTGGCGAACCTTTTGACATCACAAACTTTTATCACCAAGTGAAATGACATATTTTAGAACAAAAAATACAAAAAAGTGAGGGGACCATGCCCCCCCCCCCCTGTTGCTACGCCTATTACTACATATACGTTAGGTAGATGCGCTGGGGAATGCGACGTGGTGCTAGCTATTTCAAATTAAGTGGTATACTGTGCCGCAGCGCATAGCGTATTGCGGTACAGTCTACGTATTTACCAACGATAGGATCATCGAGAACGGAGACTGCGACATGGTGTTAGATGCATGGAGAAGTGGTAGACTGCGCCGCACATCACAAGAGCTTGCGGCACAGCCTAGCGATTTGCTAACGAGAGATCGATAACATAGGACAACTATTCTACGGTTGTCAACCATTAATCAGACCTCGTTAGCTATAGCTTACGATGTCGTACTCGTGAACGATGTGTGATCGATGAGTGAGCTTGTCAATGAATGCCTGCTTATTATAGGCATTGATAAGCCCTGAAATCAATGATAGGTAATGAACCTGATTATGACGTCGAAACCCAGTGAACTTCAAGGTGCAATGTGTTCATGATCTTATGTCAGGAACATAGTTTTGAGTATGGCTGTGTTGTCCGAATGTTTCTGAAACTTTGTTCTTGATAGAATGCAAATTGTTCTTTCCTTTCTGCAGACTATGTGGACTCATCATGTGGACTCATAAAACACGTTATAGGTAGAGGAGAACGGGGCACGTTCTGTCACGGGGCACATTCTGTCAGCGGGGTTTTCTCGTGAACTATCCACCGCAGGCATATTGTTTGTTCGTAACAATACAGGGACGTGGGAACCGGGGGGCAGAAGGGGCAACTCGCCCCAACTTTATGGAGCTTGGGGGGCGAAGCCCCCCCCCCAACCTTGTACAACGATCACTCTTCTCTGCATTAAAGCACATACTTTCCACATACTTTCGACGGCAAAGGAGAGTAATAAAGTAAAAAAGTGAGGGAAAAGTAAATGTTTATGGCATATGGAAGCTGAGTATGGACTGAAATCAGGGGCGGATCCAGGAAAAAAATTCGGAGGGGGCACATTGGACGTAAAAGGGTCCTTGAGCTAAAAAGGGTCCCGAACGTTTTTACAGGTCTGAAAGAGCCTCCAGTCGGTCTGAGAGTGCAATTTGAGGTATTATAAAGCCCTTGGAAAGCCTTAGAGGCAGAGCCATTGTCAGGCCCGAAAGAGTCACGTTCCGGTCTTAGAAGTATCTTGACAGGCCTGAAAGGGCCCCATGCAAGGACGTCACCAATAATTTTTAGTAGGAGGTCGGCTGAAATGACGAAAAATGTAACTACATTTTTGTGCGTGTATTTAAGCATTTTCAGCATTTGTAATGTGGATTTTCATGTTAGTTGTTACAGTAGAAGGTATGTTTGTTATTTAGCGCCGCCAAGCGGCGCGAAACTCTAACGGGTTTGCCTGATAAAGCCCAGAAATATAGGTTAATGACCTTGATGTGACGCCGCGAAGCGCCCTAAAAAAATGGATTGTGAAAAACGAAGCTGTTAAAATTTGAACCAGATCGTGAGTGGAGCCAATCCTCAGGTTATCCTTATCCTGGTTGCCAGGGACGTGGGAACCGTGAGGGCACGGGGGCAACTCGCCCCCCAACATGGACCTGTGGGGGCGACGCCCCGCCAACTTGGACAAGTTCGCGCCCGCCCCCCCGTCTTTACCAGACTTTAACCGAACTTAGAGCAACGCAAGCTAGCAATGCTGTTTGAGAAAAAGGTGCAGTTTCAATCAAGAATTCAAATAAAGGAAACAAAACTGCATTTTTTAATAAATTTAGTCCGAATGTTTTGGATGGATGGATTTCCGAAGTCAGGACCCACGCTAAGCAGAGCTTGTTGCGGAGGCCCTGACCCCACCACCCGATCGTACAATTCCTGGTGGTCGGCAGAATTTGGACGAAAGTTTTACGTGCCCGACATACCTGGACACGGTCCACCCCGCTCACTGACGTCACCTGACCTTTAGTGCGACCGCTGCCACCGGACGCAGGCCATCCCAGTCAGGAGCAAATAGCGAGCGCCGAAGAGACTCGAACCCGGGCTGCCACTACCGGGATAGGTTAGAACCCCAGCGCTCTCCCGACTGAGCTACAGGGGCGGACTAAAATTTGAATTTCGGGTGAATGGGTAGCGATATATGGCGATAAATCCTGTTGGGGATATAACGGGTGGCGACCACAGCGATATATTGTTTTTTAGTTATATTTTTTGCTACCTCAGGTCCGCCAAAAAGTTTGCCCCCCCCCAACTTGAAAGTACTTCCCACGCCCCTGGTAACATATGCATGTTCCTTTGTGCTTGCAATGGCCTGGTACTATCATGGATGAGAAATACCCTGGATTGGCCACTCAGCGACAAATGTGACCGACAAACGACATACAGAGAGACGGTTGTTAGAAAAAGCCCGAACACGCGGAGCCAGAGATCCCCTCTGAAAAAGTACAAATTGAATTTTAAACGCATATACACCATGTATTAAATCCCTGAACAGTAGACATTATGTGGCGTGCAGTTCTGTACATCATCCTGCTTATAATAATATGAAAACTGAAAGCCAAAAACAAAAAATGGACAACAACAAGCCAAACGTTCATAACGAACCTTAGAGTAATTTTTCATGCCTTGAAGCAAACTGTGAGAAAAGACCTGACTCAATATAAGGCCCCTAGAGATAAGAAGAAGATCGAACCATCAACTAAAAATTACTTTATCTCTCCCTGCCGACTGTGACCGATCATGTGACTTATTCGAAATTATCTGTGACTTGGATGCTCCATAACGGCCTCATGCCGCCTGCGCTTCTCGCTCGGTTATAGATCGAAGATAACGAGGGGACGTGTCGCTGATGGGTGCGGAAGACTCCCTGTAAGCCGATAGCTCGCTCGACCGCTAGCGGCCCATGTCTCCTGCTCAAGAGCGGCGACCGAGAGTGCCAATCCAGGTATCCACCATGTAACTATCAAAACAACAACATGCCTGCGCACCGATTGTTCAATTTGAAAAGTTTTTTTCACAAAAAATTCCCAAACTTTGTTAAAGTGACAACATGTGGTAAGGCCCATAATATTCTTGAATGGCGAGCTGCATGGGGCGAAACGGATGTCCGAATATCGTGCTGAACCGTAATCGCATCCCGCGCCCTACTGAGGGGGGGGGGGGTCGGTGACCCCCCCCAGCCCCTCTACTCGCCCTAGGCACGAGACAAAGCAAAAATACGGTTCAACCGTCATAGAAATAATTCAATAACTAATTCAAGATTCGTTTTGCTCAATCAAAACTCAGAACCAGAGGTCATCCTGCAAGGCAAATTCCTTTCCGAGACATCGCTCCAAATATCTCGGGAACAGCTATCAAAATAAACGGTCTAGAAAACGCTAGCCATGAATTTGCAAAACCTGGTGTCCTCAATTGACCTCAGTTCATAGTTTAGGTTTAGAGGTCATATAAATCAAAAATATTTTTGGCAAAACAAAATTCCCGCAAATAACACTACCTATAAGGATACCGCAATACGTTTAACGCTATGGTTCCGAAACAACGCCATATTCATGTCATGTTAGTAACTAAAGAATACCCAGTCAAGGTCAAGTTAGGGCTAATAGGTCATGGAAATCAGATTCTGACGAACAACACATAAAAAAAATAACTTCCTGTCTAATATTCCAAGTATGACGAAAGGGTGTGGGACCTCGGATGACCCGAGGTGACCCGTAGGGTCACTGGACACAAACTGCACTTGGATCATACATAAACCTAGTAACAGATCCGGAAGAAATGACGAATCGTCGAAAAAAACATGAATATCTCCATGACTTAAAGGAGGCCACAAAATTGACCGCAAGGATCTCGAGGTCCCGAAACAAAACCGATATAAACATTGAAAATGAAAGATTTGGAATCCGAAGTTTAATAGATCGCCTTGGAAACTGCTGGTAATGAGCACGACGCAACTTTTGGAGATGGGGGTCACTGACTGACCTGTGCCCACACCACCCTAATCACCGCGGTGCTCACTGACACGGCGTCCCACCCGACACCACCCAAATCGAACACAATCAGCCCAGCGCAGCGTGCGGAGTAGAGGTTGCGACCAAAACCACCTTCTCAAGCACCCCTTCCCCGCGGCATAACGCCGCCACCGCGCAGGGTAGTCACCCACAGTTAGATGCCTGGAAAAACAGGATTGGTGGGATGGACGCTACCTCACAAAGAACCCCATGTCAATACGACGGGCGTTTCAAGATATGGAGCCAAAAGCACGCCACGGTTGAGGTCTGTTGGGTCGTCGGGTCGCCCACATCACTATCTCTCTATATATACCAGAAAGGACACAGGACGAACGCTCACCATCGCTCGTCAACGTACGCTAAGATACAGCTTGAGGTCCAAGCCCCGGCCTCGCGTCTAACAAATTAACTTTCAGGCGCCTGTGCGGCAAATGTAAGAGCCCAGAACTAGAGAAATAGCGAGAACCACTAGGAAATACATATATGTGCGCACTGCGCTCTCAATATTTGTTTTCGTTGCGAGTTGCGACGCTACAATGGATGTGTGTAAACAGGTGCAACCAACGTCTAACACATTGGGGAACAATGCTACTTTTAATAAATCAGTATACATTTTGAAGGGTGGGGTAATGGCCTTCTCAGACTGCTAAAAAGGGGTAATTGCGTCAAGAGGGCTGGGAACCACTGCATTAGAGCTTCGGCGTCGATTTTGATACTTTGGGGGGCCCAGCCCCCCGCAATGATTTCAAATTTAGCATTGGGCCTATGGCGTTGCAAGGTAAGAATGAATTTATTTTAATCTATAAAGTAAGCATTGGAGCCCCCCAATAATTTTACAAAATAACGTCCCTGCATGAGAGAGACTGAGATTGAGACATATTCCGAGAGATTGAGTTACGGAGACAGAGGCAGATACAAAGAGACACAGAGACACAAATACAGATGCACAGAGACAAAGAGACACAGACACAGAGACACAGGGCCGAAATCCGTCTGCATAATATTGCTTGCTTGCTTGCTTACGTGCGGTGATGGGTTTCAGGTATAACTCCCGTTTCACTGCACAGTGCACTGATGCAATAACTCGCTCCGTCTGCTTCATGCCATGCATGTTTTATTAGTAGTTATAGCTAGTGCAAATGGTATCTGAGCGAATCTCAGTGCTCGGTGGGCCCCCTGTGAACCATAAGAGGGGGTCCCCTAACCCCCACCCCACCCCTCCCCTCTGGCCGTGAATAAGCTATTTTTTACTTTATTCTTTTTGCGTTTGACTTTTAGCCGATTTGACTTTTTGTCCATGACTTTTAGCCTATTTGACTTTATGAATTTGACTTTTGCTTTTTTTACTTTTAGCATTTGCCTTTTTGCCTTTTTGACTTATTGCATTTAACTTTTAGTCTCTTTCAGTCTTTTTGACTTTTTTCCATTATGACTTTTTGCCTGTTTGACTTTTTGCATTTGACTTTTTGCCTGTTTGACTTTTTGCATTTGACTTTTATATTTTTGACTTTTTGCATTTGACTTTTCGTCTTTTTGACTTTCTGATTTTTTGTATTTTTTGCATTTTAGTTTTACCCTTTTTTTTCTTTTTGCTTTTTGACTTTGTGCTTTTTGACTTTTTGACATTTGACTTTTAGCCGATTTGACTTTTTGTCCTTTGACTTTTTCACATTTGACTTTTTGTCTTTGACTTTTTGATTTCTGACTTTTTGTCCGGATACCGATCCACGTACACAAAAAGCCGAGGGATCCACAAACATCCAAGATCCTAATATATGTTATGCCTAGGGATCCACTGGCATCCCAGATCCAACTTCGGAATCCAGGCACACTGCACAGTGGTTAATTTTCCGATTTAGCCCGCATAAAGTCCGGAAGCATGTTTTACGAAACCTCAATTTTGTATTACCGATAACAATCGGAAATTATCTGTATTTTTATAAAATCGTCTTATTTGTTGTGTCTATGGCCTTTTAACACTACGCAGTCAGCTGAGTATGCCCACGCCGTCAGCTGATTATATCAAATGACGTCACGACTTGGGTTGCGTATATCAAATAAGTTATTATAAGTCGTTGTATACATATATGAGACTAAATGGGATCGTCATAAGTTCATAAGCACATTATATCACTTTACCAGAATACCCATATCTTTCAACAGCTGACTGCATTATAGATCACGTGACCCAGAACTTGGACAATGAGCCAGCCTGAGTCAGCTGTTTCAAGGCCATCCTAATGTGTTTGTGACGCAAGGCCACAGATCCAGGAAGCGCGCAGTGAGGGTGGGTGAACTTCTGGTGTTGGAATTGGCTAATTCCACGATAATTTCAAGAGGAAAAGCAGTTAGACGTCAATTTCTTGAGACTCACTTGCACTGCATTGTTTTCTTTGACAGGTAAGCACAATTGTGTTAATGACAGCCCCAAACTCTGGAAGATTGTTTCGTCTCAGTCTCCTGCCTTCTTTGTCATATCAATATGGCTTTCACGGGATTTGTGAGGTGAAGCTTGTAGTTTTTAGAGAATGCTAAGCTAATGGTTTGTTTTTAGCTTTTCTTTCCTGTGAAAGCTGAAGTGATGTTCACTGCCACAAATAGTGGAACATTTACTTAAGTTATACATATGATAATTTCTTATTTCTGGAATTGCATCAATGTGCTGTGGTTCATGCACCATTCACAAATTGTAGTTATTGATTTGTTAAATAATGATGTTGTACATGTGTTGCTGGTCCATGCATGTGCTGTTGGTAACTTATAATAAGGGTACAATTCTGATCTTCGGACACATCTGATTCTAATCTGAGACTTGCTATCGGAATGCAGACAATACTGATGCATTGTCGACATTCTGATAGCATGAAAGTACATAGGATAGTATGTGTCTATGGTTAAGGCAGTTGACCTTATAAAGGTTGAGTAATTGTTAATTTTAGTTTCCGCAACCTTCCTTTTCCATTGCTTTCAAATTCCAATGTGATCAGATCTGCCTGCCAGTCATCTTATGCTTAACCATCCTGGTGTTTTTGTTGACATGTGAATGCTGGTGTCCATCCTAAGATTACTATCCTATGATAGCCTAGATGAACAAAATGCACCAACATTTTTCAGTTATATTTTATTTTTACCTGGAGTCCTACACCTATGTGATATATAACTTGAGCATTTCCTGAGGTACTTTGATGTGCTGATTTCAAATGGTGCTATTTTGTGGCATAAATCAACCATCAAATCACCCTAAGTCCTATCTAACATCAATCTGCTGCTGCTCTACATTGGTTGGTTGCAATGGTTATGCAATGGATATGATAAGTTAGGTTAGGTTAGGTTATTACTTATTTGCATCACAAATAAGTGTCATATTTGGAGTCTGCACCTCAAAATACCTTTGGAAATGCATAGTTTATGCTTGAAAAAGGTGTTGGACTAAGAGTAAAAGTTTACTCATTTTTCAAGGTTGTATAGCTGAGGAATGTTATAAGAAATTTGTACTGTTTCTGTCAAACAATCATAAGACCTTCCCTGAGATGCTTGGTATATATGCAGGTGTCATTTTACCTAATAGAATGTCCATCCACCATAGTAATAGTTTTATATTATAGCACCTAACTTACCCATTTACATAACAGTTTCATTTAGGCCTGCCACCTGACTTTGATTCTATCTCAGTAACCCCATTCCTGGTGCAACTGGGTCCCATCTGAATGTCATCAGACCTCTGGAACTGTCTGTTCACCTCATTACCATGCTTGCTGATAGATTATATGTCATACCTAGATATTATTCTTCCCCAGGCACTGTCATTTCTCCAGAGCATTGCCATGCAATCTGACCCTTACCAGATATTTTGAGCCCTTCATGGTTTAGAGAACTTAAAGACATGGTATTCAATGAGGTGTAAACTGTACAGTGATGTGTGGTCATTATTACTTCATTTTAAGAGAAAATAAATCTGCTGTCTTCCTTGACTTGTTGATTAATTCAAATGGTTATCTAGTCTAGAAGTTCATATGTGCTGCTAATATAAAATTATGTGTGTGTGATTTTCTATATTGTAGGAAGATTGAAAGAATCAGCTTGCAGATTCCTATTATTGATGTGAATTGTGATTTATAACAGACAATGCCATCGTTGGTAGCCTTGGAATTTTGGCCATTTTCTACACTCATGTATATGTAATATAAGTCAGGATTTTTTACTTTCCATTTGGTTTTCTTTGAAATCAAAATGTGAATTTTTAAAACAAGGAAATTTTACTCTCCAGTCTCCACATATCAACTTTTACTCTCCAGGACCAGGTCATGAATGGAAAAATTCAACATTGTCCTTGCAATCATATGCTTGCTTTGTTCCATCCAGGGAGCATATCATGATTGTTACAAGAGGCAAGCCTATTGACCCATTAACGTTTCTATCTATAGGACATAAACCTTCGTATGACCTTGAGATAACATTTTGCTTGAGGCTCCCCTGGCAACCTAGTTGTTGTTCCTGTTCACTATCATGTCTCTGTGCTTGTGTGTCCTCAGGTGTGTCAGAGTGGCAGGTGGTGGAGTGTCACACTGCCATGTCTCTGTGCACTTGCCCTCAGGTCACCGCTCCGGATGTCTCCTGACACATCAGGTGTAAGTGTGCAGGGTAAAGGAACTTGATTTTGCCAGACATTGCAGTGCAGATAGCAAGCAGTTCTTCAGTTTTTTACAAGTTCAGTACAGTTTACAAAAATATATGTCCATTTAAGGTAAATGATGTGTTAGTTAGCAAGGACTTGGTCGTCATGTGACGTTCGCTGTCATAGCGCCCTAAAACACCAATCATCATCTTCATCAAGCACAGTGGAATTGTTTAATTGCTTAACAATCAGTTCCAATCTTTCTTTTCTATCGAGGACCTGAGTAATATTGCAGTACTTCAGCCCCAGCCAGAGACCGAGGCGACTATAGCAGAGTTAGGTAGCTGGGATGTCTAAAGAAAGTAAGACCGAATAAGGCCTGATGAAATTCATGTTAGACTTCAAAGAGAAAGTCTCACCTCATCTGCAAGGTGCTTGAATAAATCACCAAAGATAAGATTGCTGAATTCTTGGAGCAAAATGAACTCATCAGAAATGCACAGTAGGGCGGGCCCGTACTCATATGTCATTAAGCAAAATGTCGCAATTTGAAAATGGCATAGTGCGAAAATATGTTATTTGTGATGCTGAGTCCGAATATGGCATTTACTTTTAAATCAGAGCACGTCTTGCTTTGCGGGGTTTGCATTTGAAGTTGTCTTTGCCATCCGCCATTATATGTCCTATGCAGATTCCTGAGTTTCACCGGTCACATACACTTTCATTTTCGGTAGAGCAAGAGGGAAACATAACCATTAACGTGTTGCTTGAGATGTAAGGAAGCCAGTTGTGTTAAGTTCAAGATCAAGGGTCATCGAATTCGAATTACCACACAGGTCAGGTCACTAGCGTGAAACCTATGAAATGCGTGGTTTTAATGAAAGAGAGAGAGAGAGAAAAGAAAATCATTATTTTCTATTAAATCCAACAAAACACAAACCCGCACAAACTGCGGAAGAGGTGGTTTGGGGTCGGGGGCAATTTGCCTCTAATCAAATGTTGAGGAAATGATGATTCCTACCTATGTCCTGCATATGAATACTCTAAGAAGGTTGAATGTATGTTTTCATTTTAAACGCTGCAATATGGCCTCGGGCCCCGAGGAAGTCAGCAGCCTGAGGTGGGAGTCCTCTAAAGGTACAAAATAGCTTCAGAAGCCTTTCAGAGGCATGAGTGGCCCTTCGTAGGCTTGAAGGGACCATCGGAAGGTCTGTGGTTCCCTTGGAATAACCGAGGGCCCTCGAAATGCCTGATGGGAATCGAGCCCTTTCGGAATGGTCCCTGATCGGGGTCCCTGGAAGACCTCGATCAGGGGCCCTCAAGTCAGTTTTAAAACTGGTATAACTCATATATAACGTGCCCATGGTAGTGACGGGCCTCGGTGATATAGAAGACTCTGAAACTCCGGTCATTTGTGCATTCCTTTGTCCGGCTACTGGACATTGTTTGTCCATTGATCTGTCTTCACGGTCGACCACGGCCGCCGCAGCCCAGTGGCTCTCGTGAAGACATTATTTAGCCGCGGCCAAAGGCCGCCACATCCCCGCGTCCCGCAGCTGGTGATGGCTCGCAGAGTGAATGGCCCGAAGAGATGGAGACGCGCGCCCGCCGAGATGGGGCACCTCGTCAGAACGTGCTCCGGCGTGTCAGACTCTTTCGCAAACCAGGACTTAGCGCCGCCGGCAAAATGCGAGGTCCCGCATGCGGCAGTCACGGGACGGTTGAACTTTATCATCAGCCTGTCTATGGCAGGTAGCTGCGCGAGAGACCCCCCGGAAATTAGATCCGCCTCTCCTGTCACAGCTTTCTCACTAAACGACACTTTGCCGCTCTGCGCCATTATATCTGTACGGCAAAATACAATTAACCATCGTCTTCGCCTGAGCCGGCAGACTATAGGGACTGACGTTTCATGCCGATCAGAGCGTCGCATTAACTCACTTACTTGAGTTCACCATACTAGCCATTAACTAAGAGCCTGGCTAGGATGCACTTCAATGGCACGTCTGCGTGTTTGCTACATACAAATTGCGCCATCTGTCCTCTTGAGTGATATATTTGAGCGACGCCGCCATCCCCATCTTGAATATCCATGTTGCGTCTTGGATGTGGCTACTTCGACTTCGACACCTCCAATCGGTTATTGACGAACTCCTCCAATCGCTGACTGGCGAGTGAGCAGGTGGATGGGGTTTGTGAACCTGTTCCTTCCGGTAGAAGAGCTCGTTCACTGCGCTGGTCTTCGGTTTCAGCAGCTCACCTGATTATTTATTAGTAAGAAGTCCTTGATCTTGGAGAGTCGTCGCCTACCTCGGCTTTCGAGTTCCCCTCTCCTCGGATCGCCAGGATACGCGCCACCGCCTCGCTTCACTGATTATGATCCTCCGAGCTCAGGATCGCCTTACTATGCCAATAACAGGCAGAACGACCCACAGTCGGCTTAAACATGGGTTCAGCACCTCCTTCCTCTTCGATACCACAAGACTGTAGCTGATGGGGTAGGTGCCGCGGACCCTGAGTCCAGGATGGGACTGTTTACGTCTTCATCATAAGCCAGTACGGGTAGAAGGTACACAGTCACACCCACGATGAACTCTACGAAATCAAGATCAGGTGGGTGAGCCATATAGCTGATTGGTTGATAGGTCCAGCACCACATCTGGCGACATGTCCATCAGCGCAGGATGGACTACCATCGGCTACTAGGGAAGTTGGGGTCGATCTCCGGCTGTCAATGACGGCAGTAGCGGAGCAGCGAAACGACATGACATGACGATTGTCGAAATGACAGTATTTCCTTACCTAAAGGACCCATCCGCAGAGCCATTGAATTTAGCATAACGACTCAAAAGGCTTAGCTCGCCATGGTGTGACCGCAGGATGCTGTTTATCTGCAAAAACATTTACTAAATGCGGGTGTAATATGCTGTTAACGCGGCTATATATATACAGTAACAAAATCAGAAGAAAATTGGTGCGAGTCCAGTGTGTAACGACGCTCTCCTCATTTAGTAGTACCTCAATAGTTCATTTTTATCACAACTCCCACTTCTTTCCGTTCATCGACATAATATAACAGGTCATTTACATACCTATTGGGCCAGATTTGATACTAATTGGTAACTCCCCAGATAACAAGCAGTTATGTCCAAAGTTTGTTTTTGCCTCTTCTCGCATCTACTGGAAATGAAATTACGTGTGTTTTGCTAGTGAAATTCCGAAAACTGTAAGGGTTTTTATGAATGCGTACGGCTGGCATGAAAACTTCAAACTCAACCCGCAAGCAAGACAATGCTCTGATTCAAACATAAATGCTAAGATTCGGAATCAAGCAGTACACAATAACATCTTTTCGCATATATGCCATTCTTCATTATTTTGAAAGTTTGGAAAAAGTACGGCCCGCCCTACTGCGTATATTACCCAGTTGGCTATTTGCTTCGCTTGGTGCAAGATAAAATATCCGGCTGGGTAGCTTTAATCAGCAAAATCAGAGTTAAATCACTGTGCTGAGCAGTGAATCACTTGTGAATCAATTCACCTTAAGGCTGAATAGAAGTGTGAGTCAGAATCGAACCACTGTGTTACAGAAAATGCCTCAGTGACTGCCGGGTTAACTGATAAAGGCTGGGAAATAGAAGTCCGGATTTTCATAGCTGCATTGATGAGCAATATGGGTCACTAGTCACAGACAAAAATACACAAGGCGTTAATAGAATGGCTTGTATCTCCATAGGTCCCCCTCTGGCTTCCAGATGGCCTCCTCTGGCCTTCAGGGGCCCCTCTGACCTCCATAGAACGCCTTCTGGCTTCAAGGGACCCGTAACCTCCTTGATAGGGCCTGCGAGATGAGATCTTTGAAGGCAGGGAGGGGTCTCCTAAATTGACAGCGGGCAAAAATATATGTTTACCCCCCCCCCAGCCAGAGGACAGGGGGGATCAATACCCCTCCTGCCCCCCCCCCCCCCCCGGCCCCCGGTGCGCCGCCGCTGGCATTGAGTAATTTATCACCATTTTTGTGATGTTTATGGCCACTTTTAAAATTTACACAGGGTCTATTGTTACCGGTTATAGACAAAGTAAAGTAATAGTGAAAAAACTGCATTTTGTAAGTCATTAGTCATGTACCTATGTTTTGCTTGAAATTTGAATAACCCAGCTACATCTTGACACCACTTATAGCCATAATTGAAAGGTTCAGAATGTAAAACAAAAGTGGTTGAAAGACAAACCAAAAAAGTTCCTCCCATTAAAAGTTCTCATCAAGTTTGCTAGTTTCAGGCAGTTTTGGCCCACTTTCTCCCGGATTAAACAGTCAAATTCTAGTTTTAAGCACAGGCCAGGGCAAAAACCCTTTTGGCCCGGGCAAAAAGCCCAACGCATAGTTCTTTGTATTTGAGATACATCACAATTATAGAAGAATATTTGTATTATTTTTGAAACAATAAAAAAGGAAAACTATTGCAAGAATGAAGTGAAATGAAGCTAAGAAAGAACATTTACGATGTTTGGCGCAATGTGACAAAAATATGTATTTGCATATGACAATAGCGTTTGAATTTGCTGGTGTTACTGCGTCTTTAAATTCTAGGTATAACCTTAGCCGACCTAATGGTGGAGTCAAAAGGATTTGAATTAACTCTGTCTTGGTATCCACCTCAGTCAGGTCCACCTGGGCCTGGTTTAACGGCAAAGGGCGCTCGCTGCCCCAGCTGAGATGCAAGATTCGCGGTACATGAACCAGGTATGTTCTGGATTCCAGAACATATTCTAAGTTACATTTATCTGGCTATGTTTAACTTACATTATGCTTAAAAAAACTATGGGAATACAAAACCTAGCACATTAACTGGGATTGTTCTGAATCAAGAGTATACCCAGTCTGCTGACCAGAAACTTTGCATCTTAGTAAAGTTAACAGGGGCAGCGAACCCTGAACGTTATTATTGACCAGACAGGGATGACCACAGACGGGGACAAAGCTGAAAGGCCCGTTGGTTCACCATTTTACAAGTCTATACCTTAGTCAGGGTCCTGTTTTCTGAGTGGCTGCCTCAAAGCTTCAAGCGGCTATATTACTTGGACGTCCCCGCCTTAGTTATTATTAATCCCTATAATTACCTGACCATTGATTACAGAATACCACATTTAGTTTAAGTACAGATGGGTTCTCTAGACATTTTGCACAATAACTAATTTTACCTTCAATAATTTAAAATTCTCACCCGCTTCCTTGAATAGCCCTCAGAACGAGAACCCTGCAACTCTAAGCACACACACTAGCGGATCCACAGGGAGCGGCAGGGGCGTTAGCTCCCCCATATTGCCTGGAATCTGCGAAATTTGACATATTTTCCACTGTAGAGGGAAATGTAATAAATTTTTAACAAGGCATATTTGTTTTAAACTGTTCAGTAAGGTACAAGGAAGACAAAAACAAAGAGTTTTTCGAATTTGATGAAACTTTTGGAATTTTAGCCCCCCATGCTCACGTTCTGGATCCACCAGAGAGCACACATGGAATGGAATTGCACTGCATTACTTACCATCGCAGATTCAACGATGAACTGTCGCGGTCCACGTCAGAAATATACACATAACAACATTGATAACATAGACGTAAAGGATATTAATGTTGATTAATGGCACAAGTACTACAGACGCAACCGAAAGTTGAGGTAACTTAGAGAAGCATTTATGTTCCTTCCGGTAACTTTGATTTACACTTGATTAAGGCCATTTTGTTTTTGCTTAAAATGTGCTAATAGTGCTTATCACTAAAAAGTATATTTATATCTTTCTTTCCTAATGGAGGTAAAAAAGTTCCTTACTTTAAATTCACCCAACCGCATCTCTATGCAGTTGCCTTAGAGGTGCCAAATATTTTCACGCCATCGGACCAGCTAAAGCTGCCACTTTCTACCTCCGCAAGACGCGCGGTAAAATAATCCGTGTCCCCGTTAGGGTATGTTAGCGGTTAGAACTACAAACATATGTTGTGTTGAAGCGGATTTTGTTGGTAGTCATGATTTTCAGTGGGTAGTTTAATTAATTTGCGTGGGCAGTTTAGGAAAAACAAGAACAAGCGTAAGTCAGCAGCAAATTGATGTCAGAGTCCAGACAGTGGCGGTCGCAGGGGGGGGGGGGGGGGGGGAAGGGTGGAATGCGGGGCCCTTCCCTCCCGAGGTCATGAGGCTCAAGGGGGGGCAACATATCTTTCATCCCACGCCCTGAAGTGACTGGTTTTGGTCCCCACCAGTCACTCGAAGGCCCACCTGGGCTCCAAGTCAAAATGGGGCCCTTTTGAGGTCAGAGAGGGTGGCTTCTGGAAAGCCGAAGGGAGCCCAAACACTGGCGGATCCAGAATAGAGTGATTTTGACAGTTTGGGGGGGGGGGGAAATCCCAAAAATTATCGCATAATTCTGAAAACTCATCGGATTTCGCTTGCTTAGTATCAAGAACTGATTTTAAGACAAACTTTCTCTAGTAAAAGTTGCTTAGTTTTACGGACAAACTCAGGAAATGTGTCAAATTTTGTGCCGATTTTGGGTGGTTTTTGGGGGGCATGGACCCTTTGCCCCCCCCCCCCCTGGATTCGCACCTTGAGGCCCAACTGGATGCCCAGAATGGCTCCAAGGGCTACATCGAAGTCCTCACGAAACCAACGTGGGCCCCTCCTGGAGCTCGGAGGTTAGAACCTTTGGAAAGCTCGGAGCAGCCCTTGCGAATGCTGGAGGGCTCGCTGCACAGATCAGGCGGCCGCCTGACAAGTTTAAAGGGTTCCTGTTCAGATCAGATCTTGACCAGACTAAAAAATGACCCCTGATCAGGTCAGAAGGCCCCCTTGAAACAGCTTCGAATGGCCCTAGCCAGGCTCAGAGGGTCCTTTGGGCAGTCGCGAGCTCGGAGGCGCTCTGAGCATGTTGGCAAGGGCGACAATAAACAGGCCAGCGCAGCCCCATGCTGGGTCAGAACGTCCCTTAAAAGCGCTGGAGGTCCCCTCTGGGTAGACCAGAGCCCAAGGAAGTTCAAAAGGGCCCTTGTGCAGATTGGAGGGGCCGCTAACCAGACCGAAAGGACCCGTGGGTGGATAAAAAGGGTCCCTGAATGACCTGAGCTCGATTGCTCTGATGTATAAAACAATATCTATGCTAAATAGGTGTTAAATGACGAAAATCTGCGCGTCAAACCCAAGCCAACCCCAATCTGAATCAATTGGGCCTGATCGGGCACAATTGGTTTAATCCCATTGTGCCGATCAGTGCCCAGGTGGCTCAGTCAGGTGCGGCTGGGAGGTACCCTAGGAGCGCCTAAACTCGAAAAAGTAGTTACGTCAGTAGAAGCCAGTGACCTCAGTTGTCCCTCGTCGGCACCTAAAAATAAAAAGGTCGTGATTTTGTGGAAACCATGAACTGCACATGGCACCACCTTTTCCATGAAGCTATCATAGAATAAAAAAACGCAAGTTTGACACGCTACTTTTAATACGACTTTGTTTTTGTACGTTTGACTACAACTGTTGATACGCTACGGGACGCAAATTCCGGCTTGCCATGGACCTTGAATAATCAGGTCACAGTTGCGGGTCAAGGAGGGCTTGTTTTTTTGAAATTTTCAGTGATGACGCTAAAATTATTCAAAAGTTAGGGTTAAGCCAACATTTTGGCGCCGCCCATTTTTTCGCTATCCACGAAAAACTGAGGGGGTGGCATCCCACCTATATTGGCGAGGGTTAAGTCACTCATATGTTTACACTATTGCATGTTAAGTTACATGGTTTGCTGCATCACTGCGCGTTTCAAAATAATCTCAATTTTTGACACGTGCAAGGGTCACTTGACGCTGATTTGCAGACGGCACGTTCCATTGGATTTTGCGACTCCAAGTTTCATGTGGTGACACTAGGAATATGCGTTCGAAGGTAGGGGTGACAGTTGATGGAGTCAAATGACGCTTTGCTTAACGAAACACCTTTAAAGACGTCAAAGCATGACGAATATGTAGGAGTCAAGGGTCACTTGACGCTTGATTTGCAGCGCGGCAATGATCATCGGATTGTTTGACTCCACGTTTCAGTGTGACACTAGAAAATATGGTCAAGGTAGGCACGGTTGTCAGTTTGGTAGGGAGTCAAATGACGCTTTGCTTGACGGACACCTCAATAGTTAAGCATGACGAATATGTAGAGTCAACTTATCGCATGACGCTAGAAAATGGGGTCATGACACCTAAAATACGTGATACCCGACTCTATATAGAGTTTTTTTTTATCCGTGCACTACGTAAAAAAAAAAAATTGCAGCGTTATGCAACTATGGAAAATGGTGATATTTTTTGCTCAAGCATTTTGTCGAAATTTTTAATGTCAGAAAAAATGTATGATTATGCATGAATTAAACTCATTAATAGGAATAAACGAAAGGATTATTCTAAAGGGATTGAGGATTGTTCCAAAGGATTTTTCGCTCTAACCATTGATGAAGTTTTCTCCAAGAGAGTTTTTTATTATCGGGTATTGTTTACATTGTTTTAAAATACTCCCTGTACAGTGTTGTTTACAAATATCGGAAATGTCTGAACTGCGCTGAATTTGGCGCTTAATCGTTGCCTTGACTAGTGGTGTGTGGAAATCGCAAACCGTTTTTATATTGTCATGAAAAATGAAATAAATTATAGTTTTTTGCATTTGCGCTGCTTTGGTAAGCATACGAGGACGATTACAAATCATATTTAGTCTCTTAGACTTGTTTTAGCATGTTTTTGCGATATCATCCGGAAAAGGCAGTGTATTCTTCTATCTGTATTCTTAAGACTTCGCTCCAGAAACCCCCACATATCTCGGAAACTATGATAGCTAGAAACAAACAAAACAAAACAAAAACAATCGTAAGGTCTTGAAAAATGCCACAAACGATTTGTCCTCAGATTTTAGATAAGGTCAATAGTTATAGGCTCCAGAGGTCATGAAAGGTTAAAAAAAATATTTTAGGGGCAAGCTGATTCGTGAAAAGCAATTAACCTAAAGAGATAGGGAAATTATTGTTTACGCCCATCGTGCTTGTCTCGTAAAGGCGCTTACAATATGAATGTTGACCTGTTTAGGTAAACTGATAAATTTGACCTCAGGTCAAGGTCGTTTGATGACCCATGAAGGTAATGCTGCATATTGGGCGACGCAGCTCGACGAGACAAGCATATTGGTGTCATCCAATTGTCTCTATCTGTATTCTATCAATGTGTATTAGCAAAACAATGCTGATTATCTCAGATGATCTAAGATGACCTAGCAGATATCACTGAGCAGCAATTGCACCAGGGTGATCAATCATTAGCTAAAATAGCATAATTCTGAAATAATTTGCCTGATCCTATGCAAATTATTTAAATAGGAAGCATTTGTATATTTTCCTGTACACTGTTAATAAGGAGGTCAGGAAATCGACCCGATCTTTGGTCACTGATACGCAAAATCCGAAATAAATATATTGCAGGTACTGATAACCTAATGAAATTATGCAAGTTTAAAATATTTGGGAAAAATACTGTGGCTTTGGCACGAACACAAACATTTTTGAAGGTAGGTCACTTGACGAGAACTTATGACCTGACCTGAGATGACCTGGAGTCAAAACTTTAACAAAGTATGTGCAATTGATGCCCAAACAGCTGTACAAAATTTGGTGGCACTGTGCGCAGTCCTTTTTGCACTACTTCTGAAAAACCTTATGGGTCGGAAATCTACCCCCTGCAGTGATTGGGGTATGGTCTATGCTTCCAAAAAACATAAAATGTCACGAATCTTGTATTTTATAATTGCTTAAGTGTTTTAAACAATAAAATCGTTTTCAGCAGCCAAAAGTACCTAACGATATGCTTTGGGTACCGTAAGTGACTCCCATGAATATATGCACGCTAAATTGGAAAGTTAACCACTGTGCGGACTGCCAAAATGCTCGCTGTCTCTGACCTACAAACATATATTGATTTAGTCATCACTGAGAAAAAAGTTGACTCTTTAAAGCACATTAGGGAAATGTGTCATTTTCGGTCCAGGCCAAAGCTTTTCCACGACACAAATTCAGTCAAAACTATGTTGAAATTCTCTTTTCATTCTGATACTGCTCTTCTAATATTCTTACAAGCGAAATTGACCCATGTATGACTCTTCCTCGACTCTCTCCAAACTCTGGCTTACTCTTCTTTATGCTTCCATAACTCCATGCAATTATCTTACAACCCTTTCAAAACTGGCCACCGACTCTTCAAAGATTCTTTGTCTCGACTCTCTCAAAACCTCTTTGTAACCTTCTTCCAAAACTCTGCTTTGACTCTCGCATTATTCTTACAAAACTATGGATTCTTATAGAACTCTTTCTTAATTCTCTTCGAAAACTGGTTTACTCGAAATTACCCGCTCAAAATTATTTCTGCTCTTGCTTAGAACTCTCACAAAATCTCGCTATGGCTATAATTAATACAAGTAATGTCAGTGGAAAAATAATCAGGAGCATAGAGTGAATTTCTACTACATCAAACATGCTACGAATCATATAAGTTTTTTCTCAACTGCAGCGGTGGCATAACTTGAAGATTGGGTCCACTGAGAAAAATAATGACTCTGTTCCACCTTGGACGCTTTGTCAGCACGTGCAAAACTCTTCATTTATTCCCTGTGCTCACACTAAAACGCCTGTAGGATGCTTTTACTATGCAACCCAGAATTGTGTCAGCATTTAACATGGACTTTGGAAGAGTCGTTTGGTGATATTAGTGTTTTGGAAGAGTTAACTAGTTTACTCCTCCAAAACTATGTTTCGATGCTTCTTATTTACTCGTCTACAATGCCAATAAAACTCGACCCGCAATAAGTACCACCCCTAAGCCCACCAGTGACTCTTCTAGCATTTTTTCAGAGTTTTCGTCGAGTCTTTCAAGTTTCACCCAACATTTTGTTTTAACATGCGCAGTAGCTGCAAAAGCCATTGTTGGTTTAAGCAGTGGCGGAGCTTTTTGCCACTGATCACTGGTGTCGGCTTTAAGTTTTAGCGACGGCTCGCTAGTGTTCGGTGGCCGAGTAATGGTAAGCTAGTGTCCGGCGGACGATCGNGGAAGTTGAGGTAACTTAGAGAAGCATTTATGTTCCTTCCGGTAACTTTGATTTACACTTGATTAAGGCCATGGTTTTTGCTAAAATGTGCTAATAGTGCTTATCACTAAAAAATATATTTACATCTTTCTTTCCTAATGAGGTAAAAAAAGTTCTTACTTTAAATTTCACCCCAACTCATCTCTATCAGTTGCCTAGAGGTGCAATATTTCCACGCCATCGGACCAGCTAAAGCTGCCACTTTCTACCCTCCGCAAGACGCAGGTAATAAATTCGTGTCCCCGGTCAGGGTAGTTAGCGGTTAGACTACAACATATTTGTGTTGAAGCGGATTTTTGTTGGTAGTCATGATTTTCGTGGGTAGTTTTATTATTTGGTGGGTAGTTTAGGAAAAAAGAACATGTAAGTCAGAGCATGATGTCAGAGTCAGACAGTGGCGGTCCCAGGGGGGAGGGAGGGGGGAATGCGGGCCACTCCCCTCCCCCCGAGGGGTCATGAGGGGGCAACATATCTTGCATCCCACGCCCTGAAGTGACTGGTTTTGGCCCACCAGTCAACTCGAAGGGCCACCTGGGTCCAAGTCAAAAATGGGCCTTTTGAGGTCAGAGAGGGTGGCTTCTGGATAGCCGAAAGGAGCCTAAACCACTGGTGGATCCGAAAGTGTGAATTTTGACAGTTTGGGGGGGGGGGGGCAAATCCCCAAAATTATCGCCATAATTTTCTGAAAAACTCATCGGATTCGCCTGCTTATGTATCAATAACTGAATTTAAAGAAACAAATTTCTCTAGTAATAAGTTGCTTAGTTTTACGACAAACTCAGGAAGGGTGTCCAAATTTGTGCCGATTTTGGGTGGTTTGGGGGGGCATGTCCCTTTGGCCCCCAGGATCCGCCCTTGAGCCCAACTGGATGTCAGAATGGCTGCCTAAGGCTACATCGATCCTCTCGAAACCAACGTGGGCCCTCTGGAGCTCGGAGTAGGCCCTCTTGGAGCTCGAAGCAGCCCTTGCGAATGCTGGAGGGCTCCTGCACAGACCAGGGGCCCCTGACAAGTTTAAAGGGTCCTGTTCAGATCAAGAGCCTTGACCAGTACTAAAAATGACCCCTGAAATCAGTCAGAGGCCCCTGAACAACGTCGAATGGGCCCCACTAGCCAGCGCAAGAGGGTCCCTTGGGCCAGTCGGAGCTCGGAGGGCGCTTTGGCATGTTGGCAAGCACAACCAGCCAGCGCAGCCCATGCTGGTCATGAAAACGGTCCCTTAAAAGGCTGGAGGTCCCTCGGGTAGACCGAGGCCGCGCAAGGAAAAGTTAAAGGGCCCTTGTGCAGATGGGAGGGGCCGCTAACCAGNTTTGGTAGGTACGCGGGGAAAAGCAAGACGTTAGACGCTGTCGATGACATTATAATGTACACTTTGTATTGCTCAGCTTTTAGCTTCCCTATAGGTTTGTTGCAAATCTTGTGGATGTTTTTTATATAATACATCGTATTGTCAATTTTAAGTTGTTTTTTACTGAAGATATGCGAAATTCCTCAACAAACTTATTTGGAGATATTTAGCATTGAAGACATTGAGATAAAAGCAATTACATCGCTTGCATCGTTGAATTGCACTGTTTGACACATGTGGTGTGCTTAAAAACGTTTTTTTCCTTGTTTAGGAACGTTAGCATCGTAAAGGTGCTAATTTTAAGAAGCTGCTAAGTCTCCTTTTGGGATATCAGAATTGACATTTTAACCAACGTCGGTGCTAAAAAGCTAGCACCAGTAAGGTACTCCTACCAAGCATCCGGTCGGTACATAGGGTGCTATATAAGGGTGCTACATAGTTGCTAGATCCTAGCAGCTGCTTAAATCTAGCAACATAAATATTACGGTAATGCGTGCTAAGCACCGTTTTGAGGCTTAACACTCGCCCGGGTAGGGGGGTTGATATCACCCCCTCGGTTTTTCCAAAATAACTCACGTAGTTTGTAACCGATCGCAATGAAACTTTGAGTATCCTACTTTTGAACAATTTGAAACATACTCTGAAAATTTCGAACTTTCAACTTTTTTATGACCCGTGACCTATGACCTGTTTCTCAAGGTCATGTCAGGCGAAACTATCGTCCCGAAGTGTCGATCCTTGTTACATGTGAAGTTTCCGAGTGTTTGACGTTCAGGAGCAAATGCAAAGGTGTTTCCAGGTGACAGGTGTGTCTTCTGCTGAGATTGTAACCTCGACTGACCTTTTCTGAGGTTAACCGAGGTCACTGACCTCCGATGACCTCCGATTATTTTTTTGGCTTCTGGCCGATTATGGGAAAGTTTTTTACGCTTATTTAAAATCTTAAAACCATTTAGTATAACTGTATGTTGTACTGGGGTCATGTGCTTCGAAAAGGTCAGCCGAGGTCACTGACCTCAGATGTCCTCAAATTATCGTTTTTTAATTTGACAGTTTTTAGGTCATTTTTTACACTGGTTTCAAATATGGCATGTATTAATCATATTAAGATGTTTCTTTACCATTTTGGCTCGATCAGTATTCAATTTCCACACATTTATGATTTGTTACATTTTGGTCTTTGACATGACCTCATAGGTCAGCTATTGACCCAGGACATTAAAATAATATGTCAATGGCTTTCTCTTGTCACAAGCAATACGCTCGTATTTTAATCGAAGCTCTAGCTCAATTAGGGGCGAAACGCACGGGGGGTCGTACCCCCTTACCCGGACACGCAGTGAATTTGCCCTACCCGGGCGACGGTTGATTCAAGTCGCATTTGGGATATCAGAATTGACATTTGAATTAGCACCACCCTGGGTGCTAATATTTTTTACAGTGAAGGGGCTAACCTTTGTTACAATGATAGCACCTGGTTCTTGATTTTAGCATCGTTTTGTAATGGGATGCTTGTTTTAAGCATCGCTATTCTCACTTGGTGCTAAAAATGAGCACCTAAATGAGGGATGGTAGCTTAACTTAAACATCCTTCCATCACAGGATACTTAATTTAAGTACTCAGATGCTTACTTTAAGCACCCAATGTGAAAACAATGCTTATTCAAGCATCAATATATTTTAGCACCTGAATAGCTTCGTCGTAGCACATGTTTAGCACACAAGGAGCGAAACTTTTTTACAGTGTGGGACTGGATCTCTATGGCTATGGCTACGCCTCCAAAAGATAATCAATTTTGGTTTCGCGCTGTATCTAGCCGAAGTAAATGCGACCATCTAGGTAGCGGAAGTGCGAGATGAACTGGGCCATCCGCCAGCTGTACGAACTTCGATGTCAATCTTCTTCACAGCAATTCGCAGCACCGTGTAACGCAGGCTCTCGCTTCCTAGCTTCAGGCAGAATCTGAACTTGCAGCTGTGACAGAACGCGCTCGCTGCTGAACGCCTGCCGTCGTCAGAGACGTTAATGAGGCGATCGCCGCGGGGGCTGGCGGCGGGTCAATACCGGGTACTGACAGTAATTACCCGCACTTACCCCGACGCCGTCAGCGGTAAGGAAATGCATGCCAAGTCCGTCAAGTCAGGGCACTGGCAGTGAATGGTGAGCTGTCATAGCCCGCGAGTTACTGGGGGGGGGGGGCTATTTAAAGCCCCCCTCCCGTTATTCTGCAATATCTCCTAAACCAACATCGGTATCGTCACCGAACTTCCAGTACCTTGTCCCAGATCAATTTGACACATTCTGTCCGATGAAAAAAGATGAGGCTATGATAAGGCAACCGAAAATGACGTAAGAGTGACGTCATGTTCTGCGTTTTTTGTTGAAAAATGAGGGTTTGCGGGAAACGCTGTCAAAAGTACAGTTTTCGGACGATAAACTCAATTGTCATAGCCAACCGACAGGTAATAAAGTTGTGGCTATAAAACTGTTATCTGTCGATTTTTTAATTGGTTGAAATTTCACAAAGTTTTGATAAAATCCGAAAGACATTTTGGGGGCTTTTGTAAACATTGTCCAAACAAGAGTTTGAATTTTCAAAAACCAGAATTCATTATAAATGAGATATCTCAATGAATGTTATGTAGCAAGTTTTTGAAGTCAATATATTCTCAAATGACTGAATTCCCAGCCAGTGCAATCTCCGGACTCCAAATCCCAAAACGGATGTTCGGACCTTCCACTAGCCCCACCGGTCGGGATCGGATCGGGATCGGTTCGGGAAATAAGACCTACGTCGGGCTGAAGCGGTCTAATTCCCCGATTTGTCCGTACGGCGCTTGGAAGTCCGCAACGTTTCCCGAGCCACGAATGGCAAATACACATTGAAAACGTGCCATCCCAATCGGGATATCCCAGCCTGACCCCAACGGCCGGTACGGGAATAAATCGTCATTGGCATTGGTGCGATAGGCACGGATATTTCACCAAACGACGTAACCAAACGTCACCAGTGTTCGGGAACAGGGAACTTCCATAGTTAGTAGAAGTTAAGAGATCATATATTTTTTTAGGAAAATACTTCCTCGGCCCGTTTGGACCATTACGCAATACGCAGTCATGGAATGAAGAAGAAAGCGTGAAGTGTGTCAAAATGGAACGTCGACCGGGCAATCACCCCATAGACAGGCCCTTCCCCGCAGGACGAAGCTGCGAGGAGGGCCCACGCCATGGCGACGGTCACCGCTCCCGGGAGGTTTGAGACCGCCCACATGCTTGGGGCAAGCGCCACCATCGGTCAGTGACCGGCAGTCGGGAAAATTAATTTGGATCTGGATGATTGTATATTTGAATCCAAATACACATATCATGAATGAATGCACAAAACGAAGGTAGTTGGAGAGAACAAGAGTGATAACGATGACGAGAAATGAGCAATAAAGACAATGACGAGCGACAAATGAGCAGCGTGGTACGACACAAATGCATAAATGGTCGCGAGGCATGATAGACGAAAAAACGTCGATAAATAACAAAAGACATGACGCGCGCGGGATGGGACTGCTGAACTCCATCTGGCGTTGAACCGAGGCACTGCTCCTTCGGAAGAGGCTGCATGGTGTGTCACAGACGCTACAGTGTAACGGCCTTAAGCGATTACATAACAATAAGCGTATACAAATACAACGGTCTTATGCGATTAAATAATGTCACTGCGATGCCCAGGATCGCTACGACCCACCAGGGCCTGATCATGGCTAAACTTGGGGGAATTATTGCGCATTGCCGAGGGACCGGACTGGGGGAGGCTCCTACTTTCAGTGCATCCCCCCTCGGCCCCTTTGAAACATATTACGGATTTCAGAATGTATGTCTCGACAGGAGGACTGAAGTCAAGGACCACGTTATTTTGGATCAAGTCCATATAGCCCTTACGAAATCGCCTGAGTGTGTCCCTACGTCCCTGCCATAGGTATAAAACCTGCGATCGTGGAGGTCTGGATCTCTACGGATTTTCCCACGCAACTCCCAACGCTGGACGATTGGGAAAACAATGGAAAATCCCTAAGCCGTTCCCAAAGTTGGAGCTTTGTGTGGGGATTTCCCGATCACAGCCACACTCATCAGGATTCAGACAGGTTGGGAAATGCCAACTTACCCCAATCGCCACCCAGTCTGATCCGTAAATGTCTGGGAAAGCCCAAATGTGCCCAATCCGGTTGGGAGAAGGTGGGGTTTCCATAGCTCTTCCCAAGCTCTCCCAATCTGAACCCAATCAAATTTCTGGCTAGGTTACAACCTTTCAAAGACCAAATTTGACCACCTTTACTGTATAACAGTAAGAAAAAATTATTCCGTTTTTTGTTTTTTTCTTCAATTTGTAAGGATAAAATATGTTCTTAGGCCATTTTGCGCGTTCTAATCGAAAAACGAATCCCTTAGCATGTGTTACAACTCCTAATGACCGTAATCTTCAGAGTTCAGTTTGACCTCGTGACCTCGGATGACCTTGACCTGACCCAAGTTCAAAATTAGCATAAATGGTAATTAGAAGTGTCAGATGCACGAATCATACCGATTTACCAATCTATTGTGCGTTTAATATTGCATTTTTGCGCGACAATGCCGACCACCGGACTTTGATGGCACGGTCAAACATTTTGTATTTGACGTGACCTGTGACGTCATCGGTGACCCTGAGGATAACAATATTAGGTTTCCTTCAATAAATTTGATAGGGCTATCGAATGCCGTTCGAATTTTTTAGGATCGGTCCAGTAGTTTGGAAGATCAGAAGGGGGCTATAAATAGCCCCCCCCCCAGTAAGTCGCGTTACAGAATATACCCCAGTAACGCGCGGGATAGGCACGAAGCTGCAAACAAGGTCCCATTGAAACTGTGTTCAGTCAGGCTGCTTTGAGAAGCTGGTATTTTTACATTACCGAGAAGGGGCAAAACGACCGTGAGGTAATTGCATACGCTGCCGCAGGTGGTGTCCGCGGAGTTACTTACCGTAATGATCCGCCGCCTTTCCCTGCGGCTGGCATCGCCTCATTAGTATTACCAGCTCTATTACCAGCACCGTATTACCAGTAGTATTACCAGCACCGGCAGAATCTAGCAGAAGCAGCGAACACGTTCTGTCACAACTGGGCCCTGTTGTTATACTCTTATACTTCGGCCTTTTAGTCCTATCTGGGTCTTGGATCATGCAAGTTAGGATAACGCTGTCAATTAACCAGTCCAGGTTTTGGGTATGCTGATGTTATTTAAGAAGTGTGACGCTAAGACCAGATTTTAGGGACAAAAATGTATTAAAAGCTTCTGAAATCTGACTTTTCGCAGGAATCATGTTGTCATTGTTTGTGAATGCTAATGGTAAAAGTAAAAGAAGTCCGTCCGATCAGTGTAAGCACTGGTATTTTTCAAAAAAGAGTTTGTTCAAAATCGAGAAAACGGAAGAAATGCGAAGCATTTCTGAGTATCAGAGATTTACACTGGCTGACGCTAGAAAAGTGGGGCGGGCTTGTTTGTCTGTCTGTCTTCTGTCTGTCCAGACGAAATTTGTTCTCTGCTCTCACGGCCAAAACGGGTTTGCAAGGCAGCAATCTGAAATTTTCAGGGTGGATGGTCTCACTCTAACATTTAGTTCCTTTTTTTATTGCAACCCACGTGGGGTGCAAAATGCACCGTGGGGGGTCCAAAATACATTTCACAGTGACCGTCACGTTTTCAACTGACGTCATTTTCAGTTTTCACGTTTTCAAACCAGTTATTTTAAAACCTTGAAACTGCATACAAATCTACGCAAAGGCGTGTTCCTGCTGCCTGTGAACTGCGACGCGTTGTTTTTTATATTTGGATAGCATACATTTTTCCAGTATTCACCTGCTTTTCAAGCACATTTGTGGTTGAACTTTGATTTTTTTAGTCCTCACCCTTGGTTGGAGACAGACAGGTAAGATGGAAACGAAATTAATAATGCATCTTGGAAAATTATTGTTCCACCCTACAACTGCTGTCTATTGCGACGCGTTTTTTTGATTATCTAATAAGATCATTTTTTAAAACAGTATTTAACTGCTTTTTCAAGCACAACTCTTGCTGTTGAATTTCAATTTTTTTTAGTCCTTCTATGGGTTGGAGACAGACAGGTAAGATGAAAGAGAATAAACACATAATATAAAATATGTATTTGGTAATTGTTTGGCTACTCAGCTTGCCTTACGTTAATATGATTGAATATGCAAAATCCGCAAGCCCGCATTGTATCGGAGCCCCTCACATTCTACGGAGCCCCCAAATCTGATATTTTGAACTGTCTGGGAAGTTTTTACCCAGACGATGACCAGATGTAATTTCTTAGTCGATACTCTGTTATCATAAATGCAAGTTCTAGCCCAAAACTTGCAGCCAGCTCCACATATCTAGCGAGCTCCCACAAGTCTGAGATTTCAACGTGTCTGTGAGTTTTTACCCAGACGATGACCGAAAATGTAATCTCATTAGTCCAATACTCCTCTACACGGATGAAAAAAATGACTCTAGAAAGTAACAAAAACAGACACGGTTGCCTATTTTGTACTCAGTCCTGGTGTCAAATTGATTCTGCTTTGCAACACTCAAATAGCAAGTAAAACACCAACCATGTTGGAGTCATAAAACCCAGTGCGCGTCGTGGGACTCCACCGAGTCATCTGGGAAGTCACTTGAGAAGCGAAAATGATTCTACGATTTAGTGTCGTCTCTGTTGACTCCCCCTAGCGTCATCTCTGACGCCCCCTATTTGAACGCTAACGCGCCGGGAATATAATGAACACCGAGACTGCCGGTAAATATGAAAACCAGTAGTTGACTCTGCTAACCGTGATGTAGTGACTCCCAGCTGTAGTGTAGAATAACACCTCAGTCGACGCTGGCTGCAGCCAGCGTCGACCATGGTGGTGGTGCACCATGGTGCGACGGAATATAGTCGCACCATGGTGCGACTATATTCCGTGAATATTATATATAATAAATATATGATATTCACGGAATACCGAAGGCTCCCCTTTGCATCCCAACATAAGCGTTGGCATGTGGAGAGTCACTGCAGATTCCTGACACCCTATGGATACAATCTCACCGCCGGCATAACGTCCACTCGTCCTCAACTTAGGACAACAAGTATAGCATTCGTTTGTTCGCATGGTCATTGAGACTGACAGCATTATACTTGTGTTGCGCTTAGTTCTGAATATTAAGGCATCCTCACATATTTATCAGCGGCAGTGGAAGTTTTGAACGGTGTGGTGCTTTGATACCTGTGTTGAGGAACTTCGTTCTTCACAAGTCCACCCTAAAACATTCACCACAAAGATAGAACAATAGAAAAGTTTCACTGCAGTGTATTTTACGGTAGGTAAATTTAATAAAAAAGTCAGCCGGACACAGGCTGGCAACAAAGAAAGCCGGCTCTGGGCTTCAACTCCTGATACCCTGTGACTACACATCATCACAGCCGGACACAGGCTGGAGACGCGCGGCTCACCGCAACAAAGAAAGCCGGCTCTGGGCTTCCTCTCCTGATACCCTGTGATTACACATCAGCACAGCCGGACACAGGCTGGAGACTATTTGTTGGGACGACTCAGTTTGTCGTATGTGTTGCTTACCCCGAGGGAATACTTTTAACAGGGTGGTAACGCACCAGCACGTATCTTTCCAGAAACACTGACGTTTTCTTCATGGTCCTGCTGTGTTTCTGGTGAAAAGCCGTCATCGCCCACACAAGAAGAACCATGGCCTCATTGATGTCGCCGCATGCCGCTACCAGTGTTCCCTCTATGTACACTTCGCACAGCTCTTCGGTACGGGCGATGTGGGGAAACAGGGCCAGGGGGTCCCGGGCCACTGAGTCCACCACAAAGGCGTCGCTGTCCTCTTGCAGTATACAGCAGAGGTTGTTGATCTCCTTCCCTGAGAACATGCGTGTGGAAATAATGAATAATAATGCGAAAATGCATGAGCTTAGCGGACGTAAAACTCATAACCGATCGTCACTATAAACAGAGTAGCAAGATGTTACTATATGGCGCACTGGCCAGAGCTAACAATATATGCTAGCGGTGTAATTTAACAGAGCATGCTTCTAAGTGCGAGCTCTCTGGCGACTATTGATAATTAAATATACTGCCAGTAAATAAGATTGGCGACTTTGGATATCTCAGCACTAAAGTGATTTCCTGGGGAATGAAGTACATGGCTAAATTCAGAGAAGTTGTTCTACAGACTAGTGTCACAACTCCACATGACCAATGTGAGTAGGCACACTCCTTTAAAAAGGGACTGTCCCACCTTAACATTATATTGAGTTGAGAATAGCATTTTCCGTGCTTGGCTTGAAATTATGTATGGTATAAGTTTAAAACAACCACCGAGGTCCGAACACAAGAAGTTTTTAGTTTGGTTTTGACACTCCAACAAAGAACCCCTATAGGTGTATAGCATATGGGTTTCTAATGCGATGTCGTCAATCCTCTCTTATACCCAATGTTTGTGAAAGTTCTTGTTTTACATTTGGCTGTACATAAGTATACACTAGTCATACATAATAGCAGCGGTGAAGGTTTTCTCTATTTCCCAAGAAATCTTCATATGACGTCAATCAGCCCAAATATTAAAATGTATTTTATGAAAAAATTAAGCACTGTTAGTGAAGAAAACAAATGTCATAACGTGGTTCGGGCAGCAAATTACTTATATTTCGCACACACATGCGGCGGTACATTCTGAGAACTTTTTGAAAAGGTGGGACAGTCCTTTAAGCCAGTGAGGTCAGGTCATGACCCAGAAGCCATCAAGTTGCGTTTTTGACGATAAATCCTTATCAAGATTGAGCTGCGATTTAAGACCAAAACGTTCCTTATGGCTGGTGGAAGCGACAGGTGGCTAGAGACCCAGCCCATGCCGGAACAGAACGCTTACCTTCAGCGCACTTTGTGGCAAGCCGCACGTTCGACAGCATCTTATCCATTTCGCGGAGGTTTTCTTCCTTGACGTTGTTTTTCCCCGAAAGGCGTCTCGCCTCCTCCCACATCTGCAGACAAATGACCAGAATTTGTAGGCAAAGGTTCGACAATGCGCTTGAGAGGAAGGTATTTGGGCTTGGCTATGTCATCGTATAATTGTATATGTTTCTGCACGCGGCGAGCTAAAATGTGGATATTGAGACACGGGCAGAGGAAGTTGGTTTGGATTGGCCAGATGACGATGACTTTCAGAGACTTCCCTATACAGATATACCCGACATGAAGCTGACGTTGCCATGTTTAACGGATTCAAATATTTGGAGTGAAATCGGAAACGAGTGGTAAAAGCTATTGTGTTGCGTAAGTAAAAATAAATTTAATTATCCTATGAACCCCGCAAAGCATTTATTCACCTACACTTGTTAGCGACACTGATGGTTGATTTGCAACTCAATGAGCATCTCTTTCAAACTATATGTAACTTTAAAATTCGTTTTTAAAGTTATTTAATTTTTGTTTGTGCCGCAGGAAAACGCCTTTAGCAACGAACTTATTTTCACGTAAGCAGTTCTATGGAAAAATATTCCCGGAAAAAATAATATCTTTAAATGAACTTCTAGAATTCCAGTTTCATAAATTCGAAATACTTAAATTACTATGTGAATAACTTCCACTTTACCATTCACACTGATATCAAACATTCACTATTCGATTACCTTCGTCGTAAACTTAACGGCGCTGCGGTGCGAACCGGACAAACATTGAAACCGCAGTGACCTCAAAAAATGTCCAGGCAATATCTCTTGAACCACTTCCCGGATTCACGGACAGCAGCACCATCTATGAGCTGCAAAAACTGACATTCAATGGCTGGGTTTAAAAAATCACATTCACAGATAATTGAAATGTAAGTAGATAATATGCAGTAACACGCAGACATGTGCTCGTGATCCCAGAAGCCTCAAAATTTTGGAATCAAGGTTTTCTGACAACGAATAACAGCAACACGCTATGACTTAAATATGCGTTGTAACTTCTAGGCGTCCGGAATCCCTCTCTATTTGCCTGAGCCTGTTTGGTTTTGTTTGGCTATCAAAAAACGTTCGAAAATTAGCCCGTATCCACTTTGGTCCCTGAACTCGGATTCCATGATTCCGAAGGATCTTGGGCCATTTTCGCGGCTGTTCTGATACTTCGATTGAGAAAACAACTTGCACATGGAAAAAGTAAGCACGGAGCAATAGTTTGCAATGTGAAGAAGTGCTATAGCATATCACCCGTCGCCACAATACTCATTGAAAGGCCAAAACGCCTGGGGGTGTGGAACATGTCTGGTAACACGCCAGTGAAACATATAAGCACTTATCAGTAACAATAGGACTACTTACCCCATCAGCAGTGAACAGCGGAGGAAACTTCTCAGCCAGTTGGTCCATAGACAGTTTGTCTCTCACGATCATTCGCCGTCGGTGCGGGAAAGTGGCTTCCATTGCAGAGGCGTGGTCGCCACCGCCTCTCATCGAGTTAATCTGTCGGCAGCACTGGATCGAGTCCGTAGTAGCTGGCGGAAGGAAACCAGGTAGACCTCGAATCACGTTGCCCCCAAACTTGCGCACTTTCACAGACCTTTCTTCCTCTAGGAGCACGGTGCTTTTTCGGCGCCTCGAGTTTTTGAACTTGTGCGTCAGCTTAGCCCTCAGGACTTCCTGAAACAAACAACGCCCAAGTGCATGTAGAGAGACACACAACCGAGGGAAAGTCACTCTCAGCGTCATGTGTGCTGTACTAGCATGAGACCGTCCCGGGATGACTTCATCCAACACGGGAGGAAACAGGTAGTGTTACTACGAGCGTTGCCAAGAAGAATCGAACAAAAAAGGGAAGGCAAATGAATACATCTCTACACTTGTTACTCAATATTTAATTATCAAAGGATAAGTTATGAGAGACAGATGTGCCCTAAGCAAAATAGAAATTGGCAGGCGCAAAAATCATCAAACTTGTGAATGGTGCATTGAGCACTCGGAACATAGTCTACTTTGTACAAGTTTGAAATTTCATAAGCGTTCGTGGTAGTCTTAAACTCGTTTGCGGTGGTTGCATTCTTATTTTAACCTGTGTGGCACTAGGTTTGCACAATACAAAATAAGACTTACAATCGCATCGGCGAGCGGCCTGTTCTGTCCCACAGTAGGATAATGACCGAGGATGTTTGCAGCAAAGGTTCTATAGCCTCCGAGGTCCCCAGGATAGCTGGAAATGTAAATATGCTGGAGAAGGACGCACATATGGAAACACAGCATACATCATTCATTACCAGTGATAGTGATTATTCAGGTTTTAGTTAGGTTTAGGTTATGGACTTAAGTTAGACTGTCTATTCAGCGGGAATATCCTTTAAGAACAGTGGTTCCCAAATGGTGGTTCATGACCCCATTTAGGGTAACGCAGTCATTCTGCGGGGGTAACGAGGGCCTGTGAAGTTGAACCATAAATGATACGCAAGGACAGCTTTGATGCAGCTCTCGGCTAATTGCTTAAAGGAAATAGTTCACCTTCAACGTGGGTTTTGAACTGAGA
Organism: Semibalanus balanoides; assembly: GCA_014673585.1. Lineage (NCBI taxonomy): Eukaryota > Metazoa > Arthropoda > Thecostraca > Balanomorpha > Balanidae > Semibalanus > Semibalanus balanoides. Next base: position 200,316 of record VOPJ01001078.1, read on the forward strand.
TAGCATTTGTGTAGCCCGTGTTGAAAAACCCCTGACCAGCGTTGGATTTCTGGCCGCTTTCTGGCCCCGGTACTTTGCTCTCTTCAATGAGTTCGGGTCAAGCTAATCCCCGGGTCATGCTGCGGCCGCATTCCCCGTGGAGGTGCAAACTTTGTGCACAACCGAGTTATATTCTGGACTCTTAGAATTTACCTAGATTATGAAACCTATAATACAATTAATTCCAAGTAAATATACTACCACGCCTAATATATCCTCTTATATTCTGTAGTTCAAGAATATTACTATTCTGGGTTTTCAGAAAATACACTCATTTGTGAAACAAAGTTTGGACTCCACTGGCGCTTTACTTCGCAGCGTTCGCTGAACCCGAAAAAGGCTTGAGGCCGAAACGGGAGTAACACTTTGAAGAGAGCAAAACACCGGACCAGAAAACGGCCAGAAATCCAACACTGCCCCTGACTGTAAGTTTTCTGGGCTGAAAGGGTCTCTCCAGCCGAATATATTTAACTTTTTGTCGAAGGATTGTGGGCCTCACACGACTGGGCAGAGGCTATTGTGGGCCGCACACTGCCTGGGCAGAGGCTGTACAGTAATCTTACGCGACTATACATTCGAATCTGATTGGCTGAGCCGCGTTTGACGTTGCGGAGAGTACGCATATAGTTTTGATGAAATTAAACATTTACGTCCTTTTGTCCTGAATCGGCGCGATGTGTGGCTATTTTTGACATGAAAAGAAGTTATATCTGAAAATATAAAAAGGTGAACTATTTCTTTTAACATACTCAGACAGTATAACAGCTGCACAGAACGCACCTATTTCCTAAGTGTTCATTTTACTTTACGCTTCGAAACGAAAACATGTCTGCTTAAAATGGCATACAGAACACGAACACAGCACGAATCAGCCCCAACATCGGATATCCGGCACGCGCTGCGCGAAAGGAATTGAGAAATTGGTGAAGAAAAGGGAATTAATACATGTGATTGCGCTCTGTCTTTGTTTCTATTGCGAGTTGCTGAACCGGTATGTAAACAGGTGCAATCAACACATTGGAAAACAATTAATTGCATTTTTTAATAAATCGGTATTAATTTTGAAGGGTGGGGTAATGGTGGGGTAATCTTACTGCTGAAAGGGGGTAATTGTGTCGGGAGGGCTAGGAACAACTGTTTTAGAACAGGCAAAAGGAGGTAGCAAACAAGTAACTCCTCATTCTGGAAATAGACAGGGAAGCCTTAGCCAAAGCCTAATGATGATGCACACCATCAGGAAAGGACCTACTGCCTCTCAACATTATAAATGACTCATACGTTACGTTACTTATAGATTGAGCCTTGTCGACATATTGTTCATAGACAATAGTTACGAACGTCCTGACGTCCGAGTCGTCGAGGTCTGATCCATTTAATAGCTTCTGCCTCAGGGACACCGGGAACATATCTGGATCTAGCTTGGCGAAGGAGCTCCTGAAATCAGAATACAGACATTATGAACATAGAACACTGCAAAACATGTCGGTCCTGTGCATTTTGTATATAATCACAGCAAACAAGCATATTATGAATCCAATATTAAGTATCAGCTTTCTTTAATGAAACCTCAAGAGCTATGAATACCCAGGTCTTTAACGTTGATAAACATGGATAAAATTGTACGCTTTCTTCAATTATATATATATATATATATATATATATATATATATATATATATATATATATATATATATATATATATAGCCTATAATGCTGGTGAGACTGGAGTTAAGTAAGATAGATATCAAAAAAGGGATAACTGGTATCACAAAATGTGCACCGACTCTAAATTGATCATCTAAATACTTCTTGAATAATACCTCGTTTTCGACGCAGACCTGGCAGACGGACTGTCGCCAACCACTGGCAGATTCTCCCGTTCAACAGCTACGGTGTCTGCCGACCCAAAGCTGCAAACGGTGAGGTTTGTGAGGTGAGCAGTCATTCTAAAGAAAACTTTGCGAGAGTGAACACGTGGCTTCAAATAAGCAAGCACCTGATTTACTTGGTATAAATGTTTCAGCCTCATGACAACTTTGTAATGCCCCCCCCCCCTGATAACGCCTATATCCAGTGTCCCAAAAGTAGTTCATTAATTAAAATGGGAAATAACTTAATGTGAAAGATGTGAATAATTGTCCACTCCTCAGTGTTTATTTTGCTTCTCTTGGAACACTGTTTTCGACAGTTGGTTATAATTCAAGTGCATCCCACTGCATACACTGGGGTTCATAATACAAAACTCACGATTTCAAGCTGCTTTCACTTCGTTGGCTGATCCCATCAGGTCCGCCACGTCCTGGCGGAGTCCGGTCCCGGCTGCCTCTTGGAGCCCGGTCCCGGCTGCGTTGGCCATCTACGCCGCGCCTCAGCGGAGTCCGGTCCCGGCTGCGTCTTGACGGAGCCCGGTCCCGGCTGCGTCTTGGTGGAGTCCGGTCCCGGCTGCGTCTTAGCGGAGTCCGGTCCCGGCTGAGTCTTGGCCGAAGTCATGATCCCGAGAGTACGTCTGGAGTATAGGTACCGGGTGCGTCTTGGCGGGAGTCACGGTCCCGGGCTGCCGTCTTGGGACGGAGTTCTGGTCCCGCTGCGTCTGGACGGAGATTCGGTCCCGGCTGCGTCTTGACGGAGTCCGGTCACCGGTGCGTCTTGGCGGAGTCAGGTTCCGGTTGCGTCTTGGCGGAGGTCTGGGTCCCGGCTTGCGTCTTGAGCGGAGCTCCGGTCCGGGTCTGCAGTGTTGGCGGACGGTCGGTCCCGGCTTGCGTCTTTGGCGGAGTCCGGTCCGGCTGCGTACTTGACGTCGAGTCCGTCCCGGCTGCGTCTTGGCGGAGGTCTGTCCCGATTTGCGTCTGGCGGAGGTCTTGGTCCCGCTGCGTACTGGCGGAAGTCCGGTCCGGCTGCCGTGTTTGGCGGAGTCGGATCCCGGCTGCGTCTTGGCGGAGTCCGGTCTCCGGCTGCGTCTTGAACGGATTCCGGTTTCCCGGCTGCGTCTTTGGCGGAGGTCTGGTCCCGGCTGCGCCTTGGCGGAGTCTGGGTCCCGGCTGCGCCATTGGCGGAAGTCCGGTCCTGGGCTACGCTGACATTCTGCGCCGCGTCTCGGCGGAGGTCCCGTCCGGCTGCGTCTTGACGGGAGTCCGGTCACCCTGGCTGCGTCTTACGGAGTCCGGTCCGGTGTGCGTCTCTGCGGAACAGTCGGTCCCGGGTGCGTCTTGGCGGAGTCTGGTCCACGGCTGCCGCCTTGGCGGAGTCCGGTTCCTCGCCTACGCTGAACATCTGCGCCGGCGTCTCGGCGGAGTCCGGTCCCGGCTTGCGTTTTAGCGGATGTGCGGTCCCGGGCTGCGTCTTGCGGAGTTCATGGTCCCGGCCTACCGCAGGACATCTGAAATCCGGGTCATCCGGATTGCTGACGCAAGGCGCATCGTCATCCTGTAGGCCATAATATTTAGCATTAGCTTGCCTAAGTCTTTGATATTTGATCAGAAGCTTTGATTTAACACGCTAGTGCTTAACAAAATCATGTGTTTTCATACCCATTGAGCACAGCAAGTGAACGTTGGAAACAAGGAGCAAACACCAGTCCGATTGAGAAAGTCACGCCTTTTAGTGTGAAATTTAGTGATTAAATTTATTAAAGAGACTCCTTCCCACCTAATCATTAAAATATAGTTGAGAAAGTTATCCGGCGCCCTGAGAGGCCTCAAAATTTGACCTCAGGTTAAGGTCACGAGATGACGCAACTAGGTCAACTTGGGTCAGGTTGTATATGTATTGATGCGCCATGATGATACGAACACATTGGTACCATTTGCACTTAATCTTCACTACATCAATAGTTGTAAAAAGTGTATGGCGTCATATGACCTTAGCTGACCTTGTAGGGTAACCGACCAAAAATTGCACCTGATCAATCGCGTTCTAGTATGGTGTGATCCCGAAAGAATAAGACTTGTCTGATGCGTACAAGAATGTTTGTTACAATGTTTATTTGCTTATGTTTGTTACAAGTTCTCTCCCATTGCTTTATATTGGCAGGTCACGTTGTACACAATCCGAGATACACGATTCTGTTGGAAATGATGACCTTTATTAAATCCCGAAAGTTGCACGATGTCTCTTCACGTCTTTGTGGCCGTGCGCACAAACCTTAAACTTTCTTTGGAGGTAGGGTCACTTGACCAGACATGAACTGGGGATAAAATATTCGAAACTGGCGAGACAACAGCCAAAGCAACCAGCTAATCGAGAAGAAAATCGAGCATGGTTATGATGACCACGAAATAAGGCCCATGTATATTCCAATTATAACTATTATGGAATAATTAAATTTCCAACGAAACTTAAACTAAAAAATACACTCAAAAAATGTAAGCGATATTTTAAGGCAAAACGAGGATACCACCGCGGGCCAGCAGAGATATCGATTGCCTGGAATTTTGACATATACAAATATAGCTATATTAAACAACCTCAAGAAGGTGGGTCAGTCCCATGAAGACTGCGTGAGTAAAGTGTAAAAATTTGTCCGACTAACATGCAAAAGGCACAGGTGGTTGGTTGGTTGTTCTATAGCCTTGGTTGGTTGCACAGGATGAGGGAAACGAAGCAGGTCTTTCATATAATTTAAATTGCTTTTTCCATCTGAAATTTAAATCAAGACAACACATGTACGCAGATACAACAGAAGAAAATTGTAGTGAAAAGCTATCTTTTAGTATGTTGTGTGTTAGCAACTAATGCTAATAGTAGCTTGAAAGCGTGATAAAATTTACTTTGGACAAAACTTTCATTCAAAACTAACGACTTCCATGCAGGTTATACATGGACAAATAACATAATTTAACAAGCTGAATGACGTTACGGTAAACACGTGAATCAAAACAGGCTAACCTTTCGGATCCAGGGCACTCAGTCCAGCCCGAGGATGATATGATGAGGCGTGACGAACGACTGCTGCGAGACCTTATAGCAGGCGAGACTCTTTAAGTCAGCCAGATCCCCGACTGCTTTGAGACACCGGTGACCAGTGCCTTTCACCCGGTACGCGTACAACACTTGGTCAAACTCCTCGATCGTGTAATCTTCGGCATCAAAGTTACCGTCATCAGTCATGTGGTGAATTTTGCTAAAACGCACCTTTCCAGAGGTTGTCTTGACGACAATCATCTCCCCCGAGTTGTACTCGATCCCATTGATGCGACATGACCGAATTTGCTGGAATGCATCCAATCGTACCTCCTCAATCACTACTGCCCCCTTCTTCCAGATAAGGCCAGGCGCACAAGCATGAGCAGATAACTGGCGCTGATGACCGACTGCCAGAGTTCTACAAATGTTTTTGGTGTTAGCAGACTTCCGAGCGAGCTTCTTGTACGCCCTGTGCTTTTTCTCGAACCGTATGGTCCAATAATATCTTGGTGGACCATGCTGCCGAATCTCAGAGCAATAATGCAGCAGGTAGTGATATTTGCACGTCATGTGAAACTTCCCACCAAACACAGACACAATCCCTTCAAGCCAATGCTCAATCATTGATTGAAGGTACAGCAGGTTGTGTTCTTTGAGTACAGGTGCACACAAATACATAACGATCTCCCATAAGTCTGTGAGCAGGCTCCACTCCTCACAGTCGTCAGGGACGTATACTCCTACCATCAACGGCAACAGCCGGAGAAGCGTGTAACATTCGCTCGACGTCTGACTCACAACAACCGAACCACCTTCCATCTTCAATGGTTCTGGCTCATTCTTGTCGACTGTGCGAACATACGGAAACGTACTGATGGCCTGGTTTAGTTGGGACAGTGTGATTACTTTCTGCTTGATGAGACTTGTGAGCACCAGGCTCATCACTTCTTTGGCTATGCCCTCAAACACATCATGTGTCAAATCAGGTGGTTGTCTTTCCACTATATGAAAGTTTGGCAGTCTGCAGAAGGGAGACTTCTCCTTTATCCCAAACTTTTGCTGCACTTTCGAGTCAAAGGACATTGCTTCCAGCTCTTGTATCTCAGCACCATACTCTGCAGGTGTCCTGAGCACCAGTTGGGACAGCTCGAGATTTGAACCAATGGTTTCGCGGGTAATTCTACAGAACCTGCACAGCCGTTGCGTCCTGTAAAAAGACTGAAAAAGCCTCCCAGCTGGGTGCTGACCCAGATTGTCAGCTGTCAAAAGCAGAATAGTTCCTCGGAAATTGCGTATCTTTCCGTCTACACTAACATTAACACCTTGCCTGCCCAATACCAAGAGATCATCAATGAGAGGCTTCAAAATTGTGCCAAAAGAATACTTTTTGATCAGAGATGCCACAGCTAAAACTGCAAGGTAAATGTGCTTCGCCTGACCTCCTGGTATTTCAGCTAAACTGAAATAGACACCCATCACCTTGGTCTTCCTTGTTTTGTTGCCAAGAGGGTTTCCACACTCAAATTCGTCAGCATACAAAATTAAATTTGCCTGACCTTGTTTGTCCCTGTGCAGTTTTCCATCTCTGATTGATGCGTAGGTGTTCTCTTCCCTTGCTTGTTCATCATCCAGATGACTCAACACATTCTCATCGGACAGGATAACACTCAGCTGGTCGATAATTGGTACATACTGAAATGTCTCTTTTGCAGAGACACGCACAGTTTGAGGCTTTACCATCGACATTTTGGTAACAGCAAACTTGTCTCTATTATGCTTGGAAGACAGCTTTTGGAAAGCTTTAACAGTTGGTAATTCTTTGACATCCAGTGAGGGACTACCAACAACTTCCTTTCCAACACTCGCTCCAAAGGATGCAAAACGTGTTGCCACCATATTGCAAATTTGACTGGAAGCTCCCATTGCCTCCAACTCCAATAAAAAATGTGACACTTTTCCCTCTGCCGTTTGAGAATCACAGTTTTCACGATTCTCTTCATCTCCATGCAAATCACCATCCTCACCCTGGCATTCAGCAAACTGACCAGCCTCCGAGGTCTGTGTATCCAAGGTATCAGGTGCTTCCCCTGACACAGCACACGCACGTCCAGGTCAGTATACTTGGTCATTACAGCAGCCCATATTTCCCATATGCCTCCTCCATGACCGTACAAAGTGTAGGTTCTATACAATACTCACCATCTTTACATAACATTAAACCCAGTATGTACATTCTTTAATGATTTGAGAACGCTGATATGTCTAGGTGCTTGAATGGACATAGCTGACATACAAATTTATTTGGTGCAGTAGATGCCTAAAAATAAAAACACACATTATCTCTAGCATTCATGAACAAATGACCATTCACTATTCACTCACTGATCATACATTCATGATTCACACCAAACCCTTGCTTTTTTGCTGATATGCTTTCACATATCTACATTAAGTTATGTTACAATGTACAAAGTAAAGTATACATTTTATCTTTTGATTTTAAGTTGACAATCAAATCAGATGTGGATATAGCATATAGATATAACAATCAATACGCGACCAAAGTGTGACGTCAAACAAATAGCGTGGGGTGCACAACTAACGACGTAATGTTATAGGCTTTGTTTTTTGTTGTTTTTCCCATGCAATTTACGCGCTAATAACACTCAATTAAATACAAAAAAGGCAATTAAGTCTACTCGCATGTTTCCAGGAAAGTTACCTACTGTCAATTATGAAGTACGAGTATCATTCTACCACAAATTACAAAGCAGCGTTAGCTTGAATCTAACTTTNTCCTTGGTTCTTTGAAATATCTCAGCAACTAGTTTGAATCTGGAGAAATAATAGGCATGGCTCAATTCAGAAAGGTTTGTTTCATAAATCAGTGTCAAAACCCAAGTAAGCGATGTCAGTATAGGCCTTTTAAACTGCGCCTCGGTGGGCTATGAGACAACTTCGCTCTTGAGTTAGGGGCGAAGGAAAGATCAAAATGACCCCACACTTACTCAAAGATAAAAAAGGCTTGAAAGCTGCAGAAAAAACTAAATAGATATTGGAAGTTCTCAATAGAGACATGCGATATTAAGTCGGTCATTTTGTAATAATGTCAAACTTTAAATCACTAGAGGTCATCAAAAGTCAAATTTTATCAGTTTAGGACTTTTCCCCAGAAAACCCGAAATATTTATGGAACTATGATAGCTTGGAACAAATGAGAAACAAACGAAAGCTCTTGACAAATTCAATTGCTGAGATGTCATACGATGTTAGCTAAGGTCAATAGATAAGGTTCCAAAGGTCACGATTTCGAAAACAGTTTTAGTTAATATTTAATGTAAGAAAGATACTGCAATACTTACTGTATTTGTGTTTGTTTTGTCAAGGTCAAGCCGCTTTGGATTATAGTATTGAGAAACCGGTTTAGGTTAACTTCAACATGTCTCCTCAGGTCAAGGTTCAATTTAGGATGACCCCAAGGTAGGTCATGTTGCATACGGGGACGACGCCGGCTTGATGAGGTACAAGCACAGCGGTGTCATCATTTGCATCTTCTTCTATCTTTACTCTATCAAGTATTTATTAGCAAACACAATGCTGATGATATCAGATGACCTCAGATGACCTTGCAGAGATCACTGAGCAGTATCTACTTTCGGGTCGTCAACTAGTAAGCTATTTAAACATGGTCCTGAGGATAAATGCTTGACTTTAATCTCTATATGCTTCTTTATATTCGCCGAAATAGGGAAGCATTTTTATATATATTCAGGCTGCTTATTATGAAGTGGTGACGCAGAATTTACCTGACTTTTCGTCATCCATACTCAAAATACAAAATGCCAGAAATGTAAAACTTCTGATTACCCCGATAACTTTATCTATGTTTCGTATCACTAAATCAAACCCTGTGGCTTGGCACAACAAAACCTTTTTTAAAGGTAAAGGTCACTTTTTATACCTTTACTTGCACATCATTCAACAAATCATCACCACACACTTGACAGGTTTAACACACTATCAAAACGCTAACATGAACCATTTACCATAACCGCGCCTACAATATCACCGCCCGTTCACCCATGTCACATTGTCTCAGTATCTTAGCTATCACTGATGGTGCAACGACCGACATTGTTCCTAACCGTGATAAACGGTGACCACCTATCTCGAAATTTGTCTTTTTCTGTGACACTGCGAGCTATCAATTTGTCCATGTCAAAGCTTCTTGTCAACATTGGCAAATATGCTTTAAACAAAATCGCTGCATCTTGGTAGTGTTGGCTAGCTATAAATTGCTTAGCCAGCAAAATAATAAAGTTAATCACCTTTGAATATTTTGGGGAACCAAAAAGTACCTCCCGACAAGTGAATTTTACTTGGTCCGCAACTGATAATTTTGTGTTTAATGCGATCTCTAGCTCTCCCCAAAACACTTTCACTTGTTCGCAGTAGTAGAAATAATGTTCAATGGACTCAACTTCACCACAACTATCGCAAAAGGGATCATTTCACAACAGTCCGAACACATAGCCATCTTCTAGTTGGGAAAAAACCTGGTGGATTATTTTATACTGCAGGCTTTGAAGCTTGGTCGATGTTGTTATTTTAAACGGTCTCTTCATAAACTTTGCTCCAATCAACACCGAAATCAATACCCTTTGCTTCCCATCGTATCTGCGCAGTCGGAATCGAGTACGGGACTAACAAGTCATAAAAGAAACTTGGTTTTAACCTCGTAATTGTCACCTCTTTGTCTTTGACAGCCAGTCGTGGCACTTGATACCGTTCTGCTGCCGCCAAACGCTCAGTGCCTTTCAGCATCCTTTTCCACTTGCCCGGTATCGCCCTACACCAGCCGAGATATACCAATGGATTTATGCGTAAACCTACATTCTTTTCCACAAAAACCTGATACGTCAAGATGTTTCCCTCGTTGTCCACAAAATCATCTATTAATGCTACCTGCTCCTCAATATCCTTTTTACATGACAGGGATCTCCCTTGCACTTGTACAAAGATGTTATGCCATATTGGTTGTTGCCTAATTGCCTAGCCACTCTCAGGCTCTTTTACTATGTCTAATGCCTTAAACCAAGTTATCATTTCCTTATAAAATTCTGGAATGGTCCTATGGACGACCCACTGCTCATCCAATTTCATTTTGACCAAATTAACAATACGAATCCGCAATCGTTTTTGAAGTACTTTAACAAACGCAGTATCCTGTAACCTATTAATCTTCAAACGATCCATGCGATTCCTATTTGCCGCGTGTCTATGCGTCATAGCACACGGCAGAAAAAAAAAGCTCTAGAAAAGAACAAAAAAGACACGGTGCCTATTTTGTACTCCAGTCCGTGTCAAATGGACTCTGCTTTGACATCTCAAATACAAGTATAAAAAACACCACATGTTGGAGTCATAAAACACAAACAGTGCGGTCGTGGGACTCACACAAGAGTCATCATGGGAGTCACTTGAGAACGAAAATTGATTCACGATTTAGTTGTCGTCTCTGTTGACTCCCCCTAGCGTCAATCTTTTCTGACCCCCACTATTTTGGACGCTAGCGCCGGGAATATAAAGACACCAGGACTGCCGTGTAATATGAAACCGTAGTTTGACTCTGCTGCCGTGATTGTGTGACTCCCAGCTGTAGTGTAGAATAACACCTCAGTCGACGCTGGCTGCAGCCAGCGTCGACCATGGTGGTGGTGCACCATGGTGCGACGGAATATAGTCGCACCATGGTGCGACTATATTCCGTGAATATTATATATAATAAATATATGATATTCACGGAATACCGAAGGCTCCCCTTTGCATCCCAACATAAGCGTTGGCATGTGGAGAGTCACTGCCACCTGGATTCCTAACACCCAATTGATACATGCTACATCCGCCGCATGACGCTCCACTCGTCTCACTTAGGACAACAACGTATAGCATTCGTTCGCATGGTCATGAGACCTGACAGCATTATATACTTGTGTTGCGCTTAGTTCATGATATTAGGCATCCTCACATATTATCAGCGGCAGTGGAAGTTTGAACGGTGTGTGCTTTGATACCTGTGTTGAGGAACTTCGTTCTTCACAGTCCACCCTAAAACATTCACCACAAAGATAGAACAATACGAAAAGTTTCACTGCAGTGTATTTTTACGGTTAGGGTAAATTTTAATAAAAAAGTACAGCTCGCGACACAGGGCTCCGGAGAAACGCGCGGCTCACCGCAACAAAGAAAGCGGCTCTGGGCTTCAACTCCTGATATAACCCTGTTGGATACACAATCAGCACAGGCCGGACACCAGGCCTGGAGACGCGGGGCTCACCGCAACAAAGACAAGCCGGCTCTTGGGTTCCTCTCCTGATACCCTGTTGATACCACATCACGAACCAAACAGCCCGGGACACAGGCTGGGAGACTAATTTGCTGGGGACGGACTCATGTTTGTCGTTGTGTTGCTTACCCGAGGGATCACTTTTACTGTTGGTGGCTAAAGCCCAGCAACCCATATCTTTCCAGAAACACCTGACGTTTTCTTCATGGTCCTTGTGCTGTTTTCTGTTGAAACCGTCATCGCCCACACAAGAAGAACCATGGCCTCATTGATGTCGCCGCATGCCGCTACCAGTGTTCCCTCTATGTACACTTCGCACAGCTCTTCGGTACGGGCGATGTGGGGAAACAGGGCCAGGGGGTCCCGGGCCACTGAGTCCACCACAAAGGCGTCGCTGTCCTCTTGCAGTATACAGCAGAGGTTGTTGATCTCCTTCCCTGAGAACATGCGTGTGGAAATAATGAATAATAATGCGAAAATGCATGAGCTTAGCGGACGTAAAACTCATAACCGATCGTCACTATAAACAGAGTAGCGAAGATGTTACTTATAATGGCGCACTGGCCAGAGCTAACAATATATGCTAGCGTGTGAATTAAGAGCAATGCTTCTAGATGCGAAAGCTCTCTGGCGACTTTTGATAAATTAATTACTGACCAGTATAAGAATTGGGCGACTTTTTGGAACTATCTCAGCAACTAAAAGTGATTCTGGGAACATGACAGTTACATGGCTAATGTCAGAAGAATTGTTCATACAGACTGAGTGTTTCAACAAACTTTCACATGACCAATGTGAGTAGCACCACTCCTTTAAAGGGACTGTCCACCTTACATTATATTTTGACGTTGAGATAGCCATTTTCCGTGCTTGGCATTGAATTATGTATGGTATAAGTTAAAACAACCACCGAGGTCGAATCACAAAGAAGTTTTAGTTTGGTTTTGACATCTCCAACAAAGAACCCTATTAGTGTATAGCATTTAGGTTCTTAATCGATGTCGTCATCTCTCTTTACCCAATGTTGTAGAAAAGTTCAAACTTGGTTTTACATATCTGGCTGTACATAAGTCATTCCTAAGTCATACATAAGCAGCGTGAAGGTTTTCTCTATTTTCCAAGAAATCCTTCATTATGGACGTCATCAGCCCAAATATTAAAAATGTATTTTATTGGAAATTAAAGCACTGTAGTGAGAAACAAATGTCATTAATCGTGTTCCGCAGGCAATTACATTAATATTAGCAACCACATGCGCGTGTACATTTGAGAACTTTTGAAAAGGTGGCGACAGTCCCTTTAAGCCAGTGAGGTCAGGTCATGACCCAGAAGCCATCAAGTTGCGTTTTTGACGATAAATCCTTATCAAGATTGAGCTGCGATTTAAGACCAAAACGTTCCTTATGGCTGGTGGAAGCGACAGGTGGCTAGAGACCCAGCCCATGCCGGAACAGAACGCTTACCTTCAGCGCACTTTGTGGCAAGCCGCACGTTCGACAGCATCTTATCCATTTCGCGGAGGTTTTCTTCCTTGACGTTGTTTTTCCCCGAAAGGCGTCTCGCCTCCTCCCACATCTGCAGACAAATACCAGAAAATGTAGGCAAAAGGTATCGACAATGGCGCTTGAGAGGAAAAAGGTATTTGGGCTTGAGCTATGTCATCGTCTAAACTTGTATCCCATGTTCTGAGCACCGACGAGCCTAAAAACTGTGATATTGGACGACACGGAAAGAGGAAGTTGTTTGGATGGCCAATGACGATGACTTTCAGAGACTTCCCTATACAGATATACCCGACATGAAGCTGACGTTGCCATGTTTAACGGATTCAAATATTTGGAGTGAAATCGGAAACGAGTGGTAAAAGCTATTGTGTTGCGTAAGTAAAAATAAATTTAATTATCCTATGAACCCCGCAAAGCATTTATTCACCTACACTTGTTAGCGACACTGATGGTTGATTTGCAACTCAATGAGCATCTCTTTCAAACTATATGTAACTTTAAAATTCGCTTTTAAATGTATAAATTGTTTGTGCCGCAGGCAAAACGCCTGTAGCCAACGAACGTTATTTTCCACGTAAGCAGTTCTATGGAAAAATTATCGGAATATAAAGAAACTTAATGGAACTTCTAGAGATTCCAGTTTCATAAATCGAAATACTTAAAATACTATGTGAATAACTCTTTTACCATTCACACTGATCATCAAACATCACATTCATACTTCGTCTACTTAACGGCGCTGGTGTGCGGACCGGACAACATTGAACCGTCCAGTGACCCTGCAAAAATGTCCCAGGCTAATATCTTCTTGAAACCAACTTCCGGATACGACAGCAGCACCATCTATTGAAGCTGCAAAACTGACATTTCAACTGGCGGGGGTTTTAAAAAAATACATTCAAGATAATTGAAATGTAAGTAATATATGCAGTAACACGCAAGACCATGTTGCTCGGATCCAGGAAGCCTCAAATTTTGGAATTCAAGGTTCTGACAACGATAACAGCAACACAGCATGACTTAATATGGCCGTTGTAACTTCTAGCGTCCGTATCCCTCTCTATTGCCTGAGCCTGTTTGGTTTGTTTAGCTATCAAAACGTTCGAAAATAGCCTGAGATCCACTTTGGAATCCCTGAACCTCGGATCCATGATCCCGAAGGATCTTGGGCCATTTTCGCGGTGTTCTGATACTTCGATTGACGAAAAAACTTGCACATGGAAAAAGTAAGCACGGAGCAATAGTTTGCAATGTGAAGAAGTGCTATAGCATATCACCCGTCGCCACAATACTCATTGAAAGGCCAAAACGCCTGGGGGTGTGGAACATGTCTGGTAACACGCCAGTGAAACATATAAGCACTTATCAGTAACAATAGGACTACTTACCCCATCAGCAGTGAACAGCGGAGGAAACTTCTCAGCCAGTTGGTCCATAGACAGTTTGTCTCTCACGATCATTCGCCGTCGGTGCGGGAAAGTGGCTTCCATTGCAGAGGCGTGGTCGCCACCGCCTCTCATCGAGTTAATCTGTCGGCAGCACTGGATCGAGTCCGTAGTAGCTGGCGGAAGGAAACCAGGTAGACCTCGAATCACGTTGCCCCCAAACTTGCGCACTTTCACAGACCTTTCTTCCTCTAGGAGCACGGTGCTTTTTCGGCGCCTCGAGTTTTTGAACTTGTGCGTCAGCTTAGCCCTCAGGACTTCCTGAAACAAACAACGCCCAAGTGCATGTAGAGAGACACACAACCGAGGGAAAGTCACTCTCAGCGTCATGTGTGCTGTACTAGCATGAGACCGGCCCCGGTATCTTTCACCAACACGGAAGGGAACAGGTAGTGTTACTACGAGCGTTGCCAAGAAGAATCGAACAAAAAAGGGAAGGCAAATGAATACATCTCTACACTTGTTACTCAATATTTAATTATCAAAGGATAAGTTATGAGAGACAGATGTGCCCTAAGCAAAATAGAAATTGGCAGGCGCAAAAATCATCAAACTTGTGAATGGTGCATTGAGCACTCGGAACATAGTCTACTTTGTACAAGTTTGAAATTTCATAAGCGTTCGTGTAGTCTTAAACTCGTTGCGGGTTGCATTCTTATTTTAACCTGTGTGGCACTAGGTTTGCACAATACAAAATAAGACTTACAATCGCATCGGCGAGCGGCCTGTTCTGTCCCACAGTAGGATAATGACCGAGGATGTTTGCAGCAAAGGTTCTATAGCCTCCGAGGTCCCCAGGATAGCTGGAAATGTAAATATGCTGGAGAAGGACGCACATATGGAAACACAGCATACATCATTCATTACCAGTGATAGTGATTATTCAGGTTTTAGTTAGGTTTAGGTTATGGACTTAAGTTAGACTGTCTATTCAGCGGGAATATCCTTTAAGAACAGTGGTTCCCAAATGGTGGTTATGACCCCATTTAGGGTAACGCAGTCATTCTGCGGGGGTAACGAGGGCCTGTGAAGTTGAACCATAAATGATACGCAAGGACAGCTTTGATGCAGCTCTCGGCTAATTGCTTAAAGGAAATAGTTCACCTTCAACGTGGGTTTTGAACTGAGATAGCATTTGTGTAGCCCGTGTTGAAAAACCCCTGACCAGCGTTGGATTTCTGGCCGCTTTCTGGCCCCGGTACTTTGCTCTCTTCAATGAGTTACTCCCGTTTGTGCCTCAGCCTCTTCGGGTCAAAGCTAATCCCGGGTCATGCTGCGCGGCCTCCCCCAGGTGCAACTCAACAACCATATATTCTGGACTCTAGAATTACCTAGATTATGAAATATAATACATATCCAGTAATAGTAATATCCGTCATCCGGCTAAAATACCTCTCAATCTGTAGTCAAGAATATTACTGATTCTGGGTTTCAGAAAATAACTTTCATTTGTGAACCATATGTGGACTCTCAACTGGTACTCCCTGCTACTCCTAACCCTGAAAGGCTAAAAGGCCTCCCTGCGAAACGGGAGTAACACTTTGAAGAGAGCAAAACACCGGACCAGAAAACGGCCAGAAATCCAACACTGCCCCTGACTGTAAGTTTTCTGGGCTGAAAGGTCTTTCCAGCCGAATATATTTGACTTTTGTCGAAGGACTGTGGGCCTCACACGACTGGGCAGCGGCTATTGTGGGCCGCAAACGCCTGGGCAGAGGCTGTACAGTAATCTTACGCGACTATACATTCGAATCTGATTCGCCGAGCCGCGTTTGACGTTGCGGAGAGTACGCATATAGTTTTGATGAAATTAAACATTTACGTCCTTTTGTCCTGAATCGGCGCGATGTGTGGCTATTTTTGACATGAAAAGAAGTTATATCTGAAAATATAAAAAGGTGAACTATTTCTTTTAACATACTCAGACAGTATAACAGCTGCACAGAACGCACCTATTTCCTAAGTGTTCATTTTACTTTACGCTTCGAAACGAAAACATGTCTGCTTAAAATGGCATACAGAACACGAACACAGCACGAATCAGCCCCAACATCGGATATCCGGCACGCGCTGCGCGAAAGGAATTGAGAAATTGGTGAAGAAAAGGGAATTAATACATGTGATTGCGCTCTGTCTTTGTTTCTATTGCGAGTTGCTGAACCGGTATGTAAACAGGTGCAATCAACACATTGGAAAACAATTAATTGCATTTTTTAATAAATCGGTATTAATTTTGAAGGGTGGGGTAATGGTGGGGTAATCTTACTGCTGAAAGGGGGTAACTTGTGTCGGGAGGGCTAGACAACTGGTTTTTTAGAACAGCAAAAGGAGGTAGCCAACCAAGTAACTCTCATTCTGGAAATAGACAGGAAGCCTTAGCCAAAGCCTAATGATTGATGCACACCATCAGGAAGGACCTACATGCTCTCATACATTATAAATGACTCATAACGTTACGTACTATGATTGAGCCTTGTCGACATATTGTTCATAGACAATAGTTACGAACGTCCTGACGTCCGAGTCGTCGAGGTCTGATCCATTTAATAGCTTCTGCCTCAGGGACACCGGGAACATATCTGGATCTAGCTTGGCGAAGGAGCTCCTGAAATCAGAATACAGACATTATGAACATAGAACACTGCAAAACATGTCGGTCCTGTGCATTTTGTATATAATCACAGCAAACAAGCATATTATGAATCCAATATTAAGTATCAGCTTTCTTTAATGAAACCTCAAGAGCTATGAATACCCAGGTCTTTAACGTTGATAAACATGGATAAAATTGTACGCTTTCTTCAATTATATATATATATATATATATATATATATATATATATATATATATATATATATAGCCTATAATGCTGGTGAGACTGGAGTTAAGTAAGATAGATATCAAAAAAGGGATAACTGGTATCACAAAATGTGCACCGACTCTAAATTGATCATCTAAATACTTCTTGAATAATACCTCGTTTTCGACGCAGACCTGGCAGACGGACTGTCGCCAACCACTGGCAGATTCTCCCGTTCAACAGCTACGGTGTCTGCCGACCCAAAGCTGCAAACGGTGAGGTTTGTGAGGTGAGCAGTCATTCTAAAGAAAACTTTGCGAGAGTGAACACGTGGCTTCAAATAAGCAAGCACCTGATTTACTTGGTATAAATGTTTCAGCCTCATGACAACTTTGTAATGCCCCCCCCCCCTGATAACGCCTATATCCAGTGTCCCAAAAGTAGTTCATTAATTAAAATGGGAAATAACTTAATGTGAAAGATGTGAATAATTGTCCACTCTCAGTGTTTATTTGCTTCTTTGGGACACCTGTTTCCGACAGTTGGTTATAATTCAAGTGCATCCCACTGCATACACTGGGGTTCATAATACAAAACTCACGATTTCAAGCTGCTTTCACTTCGTTGGCTGATCCCATCAGGTCCGCCACGTCCTGGCGGAGTCCGGTCCCGGCTGCCTCTTGGAGCCCGGTCCCGGCTGCGTTGGCCATCTACGCCGCGCCTCAGCGGAGTCCGGTCCCGGCTGCGTCTTGACGGAGCCCGGTCCCGGCTGCGTCTTGGTGGAGTCCGGTCCCGGCTGCGTCTTAGCGGAGTCCGGTCCCGGCCTGAGTTTGGCGGAGTCATGTCCCGGGTAGTCTTGGAGTCTGGACGGGTTTGCGTCTTGGCGGAGTCAGGTCCCGGCCTTGCCGTCTTGGCGAGTCGCTGGTCCCGGCCTGCGTCTTGACGGGAGTCCGGTCCCGGCTCGCGTCTTGACGGAGTCCGGTCCCGGGTGGTTTGAGCTGGAGTCACAAGGTCCCGGTTGGTCTGGCGGAGTCTGGTCCCGGCCTGCGTCATTGGCGGAGTCCGGCTCCGGCTGCGTGTTGGGCGGAGTCCGGTCCCGGCTGCGTCTTGGTATATACCGAGTCCGGCTGCGTCTTGACGGAGTCCGGTCCCGGCTGCGTCTTGGCGGCAGTCTGGTCCGGTTGCGTCTTGGCGGCAGTGCTGGTCCCGGCTGCGTCCTTGCGGAGTCCGGTCCGGCTGCGTGTTGGCGGAGTCCGGTCCCGGCTGCGTCTTGCGGAGTCCCGGTCCCGGCTGAGAGCGCGCGTCAGCGTCGCGGTATTCCGGACACTGGTCTTGGCGAGGTACAGGCGTGACCTGGTGCGCCTTGCGGATGTTGGTCCGGCTGCGCCGTTGGCGGCAGTCCGCACTATGTGACAGCTATCACTTTGCGCACCGTGTTCGAGGATCGTGTTCGCACACGATATGCGCCTGGTTCAGGGTGCGTCTGACGGAGTTCCGGTCCGGGCTGCGTCTTGAACGGAGTCCGGTCCCGGGTGCGTCCTTGGCGGAGTCCGGTCCCGGGGTGCGTCTTGGCGGAGTCTGGTTCCCGGCTGCGCCTTGGCGGAGTCCCTTATCTGGACATCTGCCCGGTCTCGGCGGAGTCCGGTCCGCTGCACGATAGCGGAGTGTAGAGTGACGCAGGCCGGCTGCGTCTTGGTGAGTTGGTCGGCCTACGAGACATCTGCTAAGTGCGCCGGGGTCAACATCCGGATTGCTGACGCAAGGCGCATCGTCATCCTGTAGGCCATAATATTTAGCATTAGCTTGCCTAAGTCTTTGATATTTGATCAGAAGCTTTGATTTAACACGCTAGTGCTTAACAAAATCATGTGTTTTCATACCCATTGAGCACAGCAAGTGAACGTTGGAAACAAGGAGCAAACACCAGTCCGATTGAGAAAGTCACGCCTTTTAGTGTGAAATTTAGTGATTAAATTTATTAAAGAGACTCCTTCCCACCTAATCATTAAAATATAGTGAGAAAGTTATTCCGGCGCCCCGCGCCCCTGAGAGGCCTCAAAATTTGACCTCAGGTTAAGGTCACGAGATGACGCAACTAGGTCAACTTGGGTCAGGTTGTATATGTATTGATGCGCCATGATGATACGAACACATTGGTACCATTTGCACTTAATCTTCACTACATCAATAGTTGTAAAAAGTGTATGGCGTCATATGACCTTAGCTGACCTTGTAGGGTAACCGACCAAAAATTGCACCTGATCAATCGCGTTCTAGTATGGTGTGATCCCGAAAGAATAAGACTTGTCTGATGCGTACAAGAATGTTTGTTACAATGTTTAATTTGCTTAATGTTTGTTACAAGTTCTCTTCGCCATTGCTTTATAATTGGCAGGTCACGTATGTACACAATCCGGAGATACATCACAAGCGACGGCATGGTTGCGACAAGGATGACCTTTTACTGAGAGTCACGAGAGGCAATCGTGTGCCACGTCTTGTGGGCCTTGTATATATATATAGATGTCATACGTGCAGAGGGTATTATCTTGACCAGACATGAACTGGGGATAAAATATTCGAAACTGGCGAGACAACAGCCAAAGCAGCCAGCCAGCCTCCGAGGTCTGTGTATCCAAGGTATCAGGTGCTTCCCCTGACACAGCACACGCACGTCCAAGAGTGCATATACTATGATCGCTCCATAACAGCACAATACATCCCCTATCCCTTCCATGACCGTCACAGCGAGAGTGTACGGTTGTTACCTGATAAACTGACAGTCGCACACTCAAAGCATTACACCAGTATGTACATCTGTAAGAATGATTGTGACGTGATATGTCTAGGTGCTGTGCAGAGACGGCAAGGCTGACATACCAAATTTCCTTGGTGCGAGAGTAGATATGGAGAAAAAAAAACCACACCTTTCTCTAGCATTCATGAACAAATGACCATTCACTATTCACTCACTGATCATACATTCATGATTCACACCAAACCCTTGCTTTTTTGCTGATATGCTTTCACATATCTACATTAAGTTATGTTACAATGTACAAAGTAAAGTATACATTTTATTTTAAGTTGCACAATCAAATCAAGATGTGGATATAGCATATAGATATATAACAATCATACGCGACCAAAGTGTGGACGTCCAAAAAATAGCGTGGGTGCAGCAACTAACGACGTAATGTTATAGGCTTTGTTTTTTGTTGTTTTTCCCATGCAATTTACGCTAATAACACTCAATTAAATACAAAAAAGGCAATTAAGTCTACTCGCATGTTTCCAGGAAAGTTACCTACTGTCAATTATGAAGTACGAGTATCATTCTACCACAAATTACAAAGCAGCGTTAGCTTGAATCTAACTTTAAAACCTCTGAAAAATTATAAATTGTCTGATCCATTTAGAGGCCTCTCAATGCTAAGCCAAACTTTATTTAATGGGAAACACATCTTATTTTTTGTGAACTTGACTTTAACACTATGCAAGTCAGCTGGTATGCATGCCAGTCAGCTGATTATATCAATTCTATGTCACAGCTTTGTTGCGTATAATAAACATATTTGATTCAGTCAACTGGATATGAGCAGGCTCTGGTGATCTAGTTAAGCCAACAATCATAATTCAAAATACAAGAGTACAAATTATACACAAGCAAAAAGCAGCTTTGCCAAACATGTCAGCATTAGAATATGATTGATGAACATTATAACTTGCTGCACCATAAAAATGGCTGGGTGCAGATCTAGACAATGTCCCTTCAGTCTATTCCTGTAAACCAGAAACCTATTAATCCTGCGGCAAACATCTGTAGGTTAGGCTTCTTATTTGTTTTTGGAAGTGCAGGTGACCGGAAGTTCCGAACTGATTGCATTTTTTGAGTTTACAGTGCACCAATGACCTCATCCAGCGTCACTGCCATAATTTAATTGTTTATATTTCAGAAAGCGCTAGGAAGTACCCTAGCAGACTTAAAAGGGAAGTGTTCGCCCTTAAATGGGGTTTTTGAACTGAGATAGTCAGATTGTAGCTTATATATATAAATCATATGGTTTCATAGTTTGTTATCCGAACTACATCAACAGATTTAGAAGGAGATTTTCGAAGAACCGCCAAAGGAATTAATACCAGATCACAGGATTATACCAGAATTGACTGTGTCCGCACAGCATTATAGCCAATATATTTGCAGTTAAAGTCAACCGATCTCGGCTATATTTCGCCAATTTGTTAACGACTGTCAATCAGCTTCAGTTTCAGGTTGCCATGCCAATGTTGCGCAGCATAAAAACCAGATGTTCAAGCTCGCATTTGCACAGTGTTTCCAGTAATTTTGACAAATCAGCGATATGCTAGCTCGAGGATTTTGCGTGCGTGTGCATTTATTGACAAGGTCGTATCACAATAATCCTAATGAATATTATTTGCTGTGCTGTGTGATTTGTAATTTTGATAATTTAAGATATAATTGTAAATCGATTATTGCTGTGCTGTTGTGAATTTGAATTTGGCTATTTTCCATTGCCGTAAAGTGTGAAAATCCGCTGAAGTGCTGCTTGTGTGGATCAAGGGTGAACGTTTTTAAGTGAGTATTTCAATTAATTGGCATAGCAGCACAATCCTTTCCGAATATAATACTTTTACTACATTGTTTGATCGACTACATGTGAACCAACCCACAGAGTGCATTAAAGGGAACCGGCGCAAACGTGCGCAAGTTTGTAAACCTAATTTGATTCACCATAAACTCGGGAGGTGACACGTTTGTGACGTATATTTGAAAATGACGTAATGTTATATGGTATTTTAGTTCATCAATATTTCCTAAAGTTACGGTTCTATGACAATTTACATACAATAATCATGAAATTGTTTACTCTGTAAGTCCATTAATAGCATTCGCCTATAGAAATCCAACCCAAGGATTTAGCGACCAATCCACACTTCTCTAAGGGCGAGTCAACAATTTGAAATTACTCCAGTCTTGGCATCCACCCCGTCAGGTCCACCTCAGTGGGCAACTACCGGGGAGACGATCAAAAAATGGATCGATCAAAAAAATAGATCGGACGTTTTCATAAATGGCGGAGCAAAATGCCCCTTATGAGGAGATCCGATCTAAAAATTGATTTATTTGCTGACATACTCACCTGAAACCAATTATCACGCTAAAAAAAATGCTCATCACCCGCTAAATTTTGTTTTCAATTGAAATCGACACGAACTACTCGACATCATATTCCTGTACCGGCAAAATCGATGTTGGACTTTTGGCATCTGCCCAAAAGTCCAAGTTTGGCATCTGCAAAGTCCAACATTGATTTTTTGCCGGTACAGGCATATATGAATCGAGTGATTCGTGTCGATTCAAATTGAAACAAAAATTAGCGCGTGACTTGAGAAATTTTTTAAAGCGTGATAATTGGTTTGAAGGTGAGGATGTCAGCAGTTTAAATCAATTTTTAGATCGGATCTCCCTTATAAGGGCATTGCTCCGCCCTTTTATGACGTCACGATCTATTTTTTGATCGATCCATTTTTGATCGAGTCCATTTTTTGATCACCTCCCCGTAGTTTTGCCGCAACCGACCTGGCCCATTCTAAACGGCCAGGGTCTCACTGCCCAGCTGAATGCAATTTGGTAACAAACCAAGTATGTTCAAAGTTACATTATCTGGCTATGTTTAGCTACGTTCCTATTGAAAAACTAGAATAAAACCTAGCACATAACAGAGTAAAGACGCGGGATCAGAATTTCGGTCAGGGGGGCGCAATTAAAAAATTGCGCTCTCGCGGTGCACCTACAGCGCGCCATAGGAAGTCCGGATCAGGGGGGCGCCCAAGCACCTCCCTGGATCACGCCTGGAGTATGTTGTGAAGTCCAAGAGATACAAACCAGCTCTGTACCAGACTTGCATCTAGTTGAAGCAAACAGGGCAGCAAACCTCTGAATTGTTAATCATGACCGGACGGGAATGACACAAAGAACGGGGACTCGGCTATGTATTGGACGTCCGCCGCTTAAGTTATAAATTAATCCCTATAATATACCTACCTTTCCGATATAATATCACATTTAGTAAGTACAGATGCATTCCCCTATACATTTCGCACTATAAATAATTTTAACTTCAATAACTAATAACTCACCGCTTCCTCGAATTGGAATAGCCCTCAGCCCCTCAGGGCTCCGAACGAGAACCCGGCAACCCTAAGCACACATGGAAATTGCACTGAAAACTTACCATTGCAGATTTACCACTGAACACTGTCGCGGTACACGTCGGCAATATACACATAAAAACCTTGATAAAAACGAACAGACAGAACCGAAGGAAGCAAGGCCCTATATACTGAAGGAAGGAAGGAAGTAGAAGGCCGGAAATTGAGGTATGTTAGAGAAGCATTTATTATATTTCTGGTAACTTTGATAGACACTTGATTAAGGTTATCTATTTTATTAAATGCCTGGATATTACTTCTCACTAAAAAAATACATCTTTATTTCCTATTGTATTGTAGGTAAAATAGTTCTTACTTTAAACTCACTACACTCATCTCTATCAGTCAGAGCCCAGAGCTGCAATATTTCCACGCCATCGTACCAGGTAAAGCTGCCACTTTCTACCCACCGCCAGGCGCGGGTAATAATTTCGTCTACCCGGGCAGGGTAGTTAGCGGTTTGACTACACAATATTTTTGTTGAAGCAGATTTTCGTTGGTAGTCATGATATTCGTGGGTAGTTATGTAAATTAGTGGGTAGCTTAGGAAACAAGAACAGGTAAGTCAGAGCATGATGTCAGAGTCAGACAGTGGCGGTCGCAGGGGGGAATGCGGGCTACGCCCTCCCCCGAAGGATCATGAGGGGGGCAACATATCTTTTTCACCCCACCCCCAAAAGTGTTCGGGCCCACTGCAGTCACTCGAAGGGCCCACCTGGGCTCGAGTTCAAAATGGGCCCTTATGAGGTCAGAGAGGGTCTTCTGGAAGCCAGAGGAGCCCAACTGGATGCCAGAATGGCTCCTAAAGGCTACATCGAGTCCTCTAGAAACCAACGTGGGACCTCTGAAGCTCGGAGCGGACCCTCTGGAGCTCGGAGCAGCCCTTGCGAATACTAGAGGGCCCCTGCACAGATCAGAGGGCCCCTGGAAAGTTCAAAGGGTCCTGTGCAGATCAGACTGGCCCCTGACCAGACTAAAAGGGCCCCCTGATCAGGTCAGAGGGCTCCCTGAACACGTCGCATGGGCCCCTAGCCAGCACAGAGGGCCCTTGGGCAGGTCGGAAGGCGCTCTGAGCATGTTGGCAAGGCGACAAAGCAGCCAGCGCAGTCCCTTGCTGGGTCAGAACGGTCCCTTAAAATGCTGGAGTGCCCCTGGGAAGACCAGAGGCCCAATGAAAGTTCAAAGGGCCCTTGTGCAGATTGGAATGGCCGCTAACCAGACCGAAAGGACCCCTGAGTGGGAAAGAATGGTCCCCTGAATGACCTGAGTTTGAATGCCCTCATTTGAAACAATACTTGTGCAAAATAGGTGTTAAATGCGAAATATGCGCGTCAGAGTACCATAGAAAGCGCTAAAACTCAAAAAGGTAATACGTCAGTAGAGTCAATGACCCCAGTTGACCTCGGCGAACCTAAAAAGGTCGTGATTTTCGTGGAAACCATATGGTCCATGAACTGCACTGCACATGGCAACACCTTTCAATATGCATACCTAGGTATGCATACCTAGGTATCATAGAAAAAACGCAAGTTTGACACGCTACGTTTGATACGACTTTGTTTGATACGTCTGATACGACTTTGATACCTACGTTACGGGACGCAAATTCCGCTTGCCATGACCTTGAGAATCAGGTCACAGGTCACGGGTCAAGGAGGGTAGGTTTTTGACATTTTCAGGGATGACGTAAAATTATCCAAAAGTAGGGTAGCCAAAATTTGGCGCCGCCGTTTTTTTGCTATCCACGAAAAACTGAGGAATGGCATCCCTCCTAATAACTATTTGACGAGGGTTAAGTCAACACTTATGTTTACACATTCGCATGCGCTAAGTTACACGGTTTTGCTGCATCGCCGGCGTCGCGTTTAAAAATAATCTGGCAATTTTGACACTGGAAGGGTCATTGCCGCTGATTTGAAGCGGCACGTTATTGGATTTTCGACTCCCAAGTTTCAGTGTACACTAGAAATATTGTCGAAGGTAGGGTGTCAGTTGATGGGAGTCAATGACGCTTTGCTTAAGACACCATTTAAGAGTCAAGCAGACCGAATATCTTAGAGTCAAGGGTCACTTGACGCTGATTTGCAGCGCATAATCATCGATTGTTTGCTCCACGTTTCAGTGGTGACACTAGAAATATGGTCCAAGGTAGGGTGTTTCAGTTTGGTGGGAGTCAAATGACGCTTTGCTTGACGACACCCTCAAGAGTTTAAGCATGACGATATGTAGATCAACTTATCGCATGACGCTAAGAAAATGGGGTCATGACACCTAAAATACGGCTACCGACTCTATATAAGAGGTGTTTTTTTTTTCTCCGTGTGCTTTTATATTTCTCCTCTTAGTCTTAAGTTTTACATCTTGTTCCTTCCAGTGGTTGGTCCAGTCTGCTCTTGAACGCGTTTGTTGAGGGCGCGGTGACAACTTCCTCTGGTAGGCCGTTCCAATGATTGATGACGCGGACCGAGAATGAATGAAATGGGATGATAGCTATACACTCGGACGTCCCCCGCCTTAGTTATGAGTTAATCCCTATAACATAACCACCATTCGATACAGAATATCATATTATTATTCAGTACAGATGTGTTCCCAAAGACATTTTGCACTATAACTAATTTTGACTTCAATAATTAATTCACACCGCTTCCTTGTGCCTCCCGTCGCTAAACTTTGTGTACGCATCAGCTGTGACCAAAGTTTGACAGTAACTACAGCTGATTGTCCGGCTTCTGCTGAGTAATGCAAAGTATGACGTATTTTTTAGAAACAAAGGTTATTCTGATACCTTACTTATCAAAATTAATATTGGCAATGTCATACAAATCAGTTTCAGTTAGACATATTTTAAAAAATCATGAAGAGTAATTGAACACACATACTCAATTTAATATGACGTCATTTGTAGAAAAAAGACCAAGTTAAATACTGCATGTCTCAAAAGCGCCAGATATGCCGATGTTGCTGCCATTTGACTGTGGGTGCCGTTACAAAGGCTATACCCCGCATCTACATCTACATATACCTGTTGACTGTTGTGATCTATTTATCTATCCTGACTAAACTGGTGGACCAAATTACCCGCCGTAAGCACCCTGTCTCCTACCCTGTAGATTAGTTCACATCTTAGTTATTTACCGTGATCTTAATCTAATATAAACGATTGTCTTATTACTGGCCTTGATTGTTGCTACTTGCTAGTAGAGTCAACTGACAACCATGGGTGTAATTTTGTATGTGGTTGGTGTGGGAAATCCGCACCAACTTATGTCTTATTGGGCGTTTAACCTCCTCAAAGTTGCTCCCACTTGGTCCAGTAGTATTTTTTAACACAGGGTAGTTGCAGTTAGAGCAACTTAGAGGAGGTAAGAGGCGGTTAGAGGCTCGACAGAAGCAGGCCCATTGCAGGAGAGATGCAATTTTGATAATCCAAGGGCTTTTGCGACTGACAACTGATGTAATGCTGTACACATCCTATTGCTATCGTCTGACTTTTCATGCTATCAGAATATAAACAATGCTTCGGCCTTCGGTATCGTCTGAATTCTGATAAGCATGAAGTTCTAATAGCACTTTGGCATTAGGTCTTAAACGATATCACATCGCGTCTGATAACACAGTACACATATGTAAGAAACACCACACTATTATTTTAACTTAGCTTTTGTAAATGAAAATATTGCATGGTTGGTTCTAAGCTCTAAGTTTTGGAAGTGTAATTATCTTCTTTTGACCTAAAAATGTTTGTTGATTGAATCGCAAAACCGACTCAGTCAGCTCTTTCAATATTTGTTGCCGACTCAATCACCGCTTCTACCCTGAGCTGTTTGATTCAATCACGACTCAAAGCTAAGTCCATAACACAATAGCGACTCAATCAGTTTGAATCGCAAAAACTGCTTGATTCATGAATCGCGACTCAATCAGAGTTGAGTCGTATACATGTCTGCTGTCAGCCAAGGTCATCCGGGGTCATCAACACTTTTGTCAATATTTGTCGACAGAATGACAGAAATAAGTGAAACCGGCACCAATTTGTGCTTGTTTCGTCGATACATGTGTCCAGTTATCCTAATATGTAGCATCACCTTCTTGGCTCACCACTTGACCTTGATCGGAGGTCATTATTTGTTTAGTTGACCTCACATTGTCCACATGAATATGATTCGAAGCATCGTGACGATTTAAACACGATATGGCGTCACAATGATCGCTTTATCCGTATAAGGTAAAAGCGTTTTGCGACAAATTGTTTTCTCCAAAAAAAGCTCTCGGCCTGTGATGACCTTTGGAGTCTTTACTATTTCCTTGGACCAAAATTTGAGGTCATTTTTTCAATTGCATTTGCAAGAGCTTGCTATCATTTTTATTTTATTTGTTTGTTCCTAGCTATCATAGTTTGAGATCATTGAGGATGTCTGATGCGAAGTCCTAGAACAGGAAAATCTGACCTTTGATGACCTTTGGTGACGTCAATATTGACATCAGCCAAAACACGATTTAAAAATAGTTTGACGTGATTTTGGACGAGTTTTCGAACGATATTTTCTATTATTGTCTACATGCCATACCCATAGGAGCCGAGTTCGAGGGGGCCACACGCCC
The DNA here is from genome assembly GCA_014673585.1 of Semibalanus balanoides. Taxonomy (NCBI): domain Eukaryota; kingdom Metazoa; phylum Arthropoda; class Thecostraca; order Balanomorpha; family Balanidae; genus Semibalanus; species Semibalanus balanoides. The sequence goes on from VOPJ01001078.1 coordinate 228,193, forward strand.
CCCCCCCCCCGCCGAGCACGGCGAAGTTGGCAAAAGCACTGGTACGGCGCGGGTTAATTCACTGTGTAAAATTAAATGATTGTTTTCTTGTAATTTACGCGCTATTCGTTCTTGTTACGAGCGAGCGCGAAGCGCGAGCGAGTCCTCACTAAATACCGGATTGTTATCACATAAAAGCGGCCGACCCGGCCCAGCCCTGCCCGACCCGACCCGACCGTAACACTTTCATAATTATACATTTGGAATCCCGCATTCGATTGACAAGCGTATATATATATTTATAATATATATTAATTATATTACATTTAATAATATGATAAATTAATATATATATATGTATATATATATATATATATATATATATATATAATATATATATATATATATCTACATAATAAAGGGCCAAATAGATTTTCGTTTGACCGCTATGGAATCGAAAACCCTGGGTATGGATACAAACCCCATACCATTTCTGAATCAGCATTACTGACAGAGAAGGTTTGATCCAAAAAAATACATTAATATTTTCACTATATACAAAAAAATTACAACACACAAAATATACCAAAATCGGCGTCTCTTCCCAGTACATATCACCTTAGTAAATCTGGATTACGTTAGTTAAACTGCTTCAAGTGGGTGTTGTGGCACATTAGTGCTCGAGCGGCGAACCTGCTTTCTGCATATTGGCTGCGCTTTTGTGACATTCATTCTGAAGGTCTTTCAAATTCAAATTACGAAAACGCTACGGTTCGGTAGGTTACATATCTACCTTGGTTAAGTCTGCTTTTTAAGTGCGTTTTATGCTCGAATTCAGCCGTATGTTTGACTGCGGCGTTGTACGTCTTAACTGTCCCCTGCCGACAGAACCACAACGTAAGATTGCCTTGGTTTCTATGCACCAATTATGAACAGGTACAAAAACGTTAGATTGCATTCTGTCCCCTGCCGACATACACAAGGCCAACATTAAGGTAATTAATTGCCTGGGACAGGCAGGCACCCCAGCTAGTATATATATATATAAATATATATATAAGCCATCTGATAGCCCCATTCAATTACATTATGTGATGCACGCCACACATTTCGTCTCACGTGAGAGGTCAACATGGCGCATGGCACGTGCCGTGTCAGGGGTGTCTGAAAACGTTATCCCAGGGATCCTGCGCTGAACGAGCCATGCCACCACGCCCACTCAGTCACCAGTCGTCCAACTGACTGGTGTCAGAGGCCGCCGTCCCGCCCGCAAGGGGTGGACCTTCATTGTCACGTGCTGTTGAAGTCACAACTTACGTCACGGTAGCCTCTACTGTAGGAATGGGTTTACCGAGCATATCTTAACGTTATGAGTCAATTACAAGTACCATAAGAAATACGTTTTGATTTTTTTAACAGACTATATCATTATGAACAAAAACTGGCGCCTGGGCTGAAATAGACCGTGCGAAAATTTGGTTCGGATTCGGTCATTCCTTAACACATTATCGCAAAAAAACGGGGTCTCATGCGGTTTGAAATCAATTTTAAAGGGAGAGTGCCTACTCACATTGGTCATGTGGAGATTAGTCCGAAGAGTATATTTTTCTGAATTTAACTATGCAATTCCATTGACCTCTATAGGATTAGACAGCTGACATCGGCAAGCAAAACGTGCCACCATGTATGGCAGCGTGAGGGCAAACTATTTTTTGCGGCAAGTGCGTACCATTGTATTCCTATTCAAGTCTGGGAGCTGCTGCTAGAAAACTCGTGTGACTATGACAAAAAAATTGTTCGGCAATCGTTGCAAAACGAGGCAAAGTGATTCTGCCGAGAAATGGGAAGATTTTGACGTTTCATATGTAATTAATTTGCTATAGAACGTTAGTTATGGATTTGTTTTTACGTGAGTAGGACAGGCCAATTGTCATCTTCATTTCGCTTATGTGATGTACCATGTTCAATCGCTATGTGATGCACGCTGAAAATACCAGCCTTCTACATGTAGTGACCGGTTCTGATCACATGATGAGGTTTTAGAAATACTTTACCAGTACGGAGTGAGTGAGAACGCCAAGTGTTCGAACGAGTGTAGTCTTACAGATGGGTCAAAATCCATTTTCATTTTGCTTGAATGCATCTTCATGCTTGCTTGCGTGCATGGGCTCCCGATCACTGCACTGATTATGCAAAAGTATACACTGATAATTGCATCGTTAACTAACATATGGTATAGGGTTCGTGAAAATATTTAACACAACTGCAGAAACTTTCACCATTATAAATAAATAAAAAGTGAATACCAACTGCACATTGCTTTGACTTCGAATTCACAACTCTGCAGGTGAAAATAAGAAATAAAAAATAAATGAGAGATACTGAAAGGTGCAGGTAAGTATTGTTTTACTATGCCAACAAACAACAAAGCTTATCAGTGCCGGACACAAATTCAATAACTCGCTCCGTCTGTTTCATGTCATGCATGCTTTACTAGACCTTAGGTCACCGAATTGCTTTACCTGGCTGACCTTAGGTCACCGATTTAAACCAAAATCAGAGATAAACAAAATGCAGGTAATTATGCACTTATGAAACGCTGAAGGTTTCGAATCCATCATTCAACCACTGTGGCTGTGGCACAACCGCAAGTGCCATTTTTGGGCGTTTTTGGCAGAATGCTATCCTATGTGGGTCAATAGGTAAAACGGGTAATGGAGAGATATCTCTGCGTTCGCCTGTTTTCATACGGGCGAAATACTGCAGTGAGCGGAAAAGCTGAGTGCATTCTTGAGCAGAAGCTCCGTTAAAATGGCTCCAAGATTTAAAAATCGCGTCAAAAACTGTCCTTAAAGCGGCCAGAAGCCAAAAAAGTAATGGAGGTCATCGGAGGTCAGTGATCTCGGTTGACCTCAGAAAAGTTCAGTCGTGTCACAATCTCAGCAGAAGACACACCTGTCACCTGAAAACATCTTTGCATTCATTTGCTCCTTGACCCGTCAAACACTCCGGAAATGCACATGTAACCAGGATCGATTATACGGGACGCCAGTTTTTCGCCTGGACATTGCACCTTGAGAAACAGGTCATAGGTCACGGGTCATGAAAGTTGGAAGTTCTAAATTTTCAGAGTATGTGTCGAATTGTTCAAAAGTAGAGTACCTAGAGTTTCATCGTGATCAGTAGCAAACTTCGTGAGAATTCGAGAAAAAAAGGTGGCATCCACCCCCCTCCCTACCCGAGCGAGGGTTATTCTTCAGTATACACAGCAGCTTCTGATGCCGCCATAGTTCTCATTTTGGGGCGTTTTACTAATAATTACTCGAGTAAACTCCTGCAGTGCTCAGAGTTGATCCATTTCATACCATTTCCTTTCAACGCTCATTCAAAAATTCCCCTTCCGCCATAGGTTTAACATTATGAAGGAATGCCTTGCCCTCACATATGGCAGCGCTAGTTTCATCCATGGCAGGCACGTCTGGCCAGTTGCGGCGTAAGCTTAAGCGTGCCGTCTAATCCTATAGAGGTCAATGTGTAATTCATTTCCCCAGATTCACTATAGTTGCTGAGATATTCCAAATTCGCCAAGATCATTCCGGCGGAACAATTGTTCGCCAGCAGAGATTCGCTACAAGAACTAGAGAGATTTCGCATGGGTTTGTTTATTTGTCATTGGCAGGGCTTGCGGAGTCGGAGTCGGAGTCGGAGTTGGAGTCGGTCGGAGTCGGTTAATTCGGCCGGAGTCGGAGTCGGAGTCGGAAAAATTTGACCGACTCCGACTCCGGCTATATGTTTTGGGCAGCATTTAAGCAAAGTATTTTTCAGGTATATTTTCGTGAACCACCGGTGGTGATGACAAAATAAATCGTGCCGCTTCGACTTAGTTTACTTCGATTTTTTCCCTTGACACTCAATAGTTTCTAATCCTGAGGTGTGTATCGCGGTGGGTGAAAAATAACTTAGGTCTGTCGTCGAATGCAGATCTAAAATGCCACCGCCAGGAACTAAAGCAACGTTCACAAGAAATCAATTGATAGAAGAATCAGGTTTAAAATTGCGTTTAGCCTGCTCAGGTGATTCAAACGGCTCATTAAACTGTATACACTATACAACAATTAATTATTGCTATGGTAGGGTTGTCATTATATTTGACAAATTATATTTGTTGATGTCCAGAATCATAAAAGCTAAAGCTGGTGGTCAATCATTGTCTATTCATTTCAATGAACTGCTGTTTTTTTTATAATAGCTCGCCATTTATTTTAGACCACATGTCAAGGCACGGTTAGGCCAAAGATCAAAATATATAAATTTGCGCATATGGGCCATACTTTCCATACAAAGCCTTCTAATGCGACCAATATCGTCCAGAGTGCTCTTAAAGGTATAATACACATCCCTCTTGAGCCAAGCTGAGATTATTGGTAAATGTCATGGACAAGGTCAGGCCATTAAAGGTCACAGTGCACAAAATAACTACGAATGTCATGCTAGTGCGACACATCGTTTTATAGATCATTTTACTTTATGGATTATTTTACATGTATAATTCGATATTGATACACCTTTTCTTAATGCGAATCGGCATCTGTTCAACTGAACGTGGCATAGTGCATGCATATCGTCAGCATACTGGACTTAGAACACTATTTACTCTTTGACACGTTTTCATTAAAAACAGAATTTCATCTGTTCATATTCGAACGGAGTCAATGGACATCGCGAGGCAATTTCAATATCGACAATACATTATGTTGCCGTTGCAATTTGCCGTCAACGAAACTGGAATGACGCTACCCAAGTCAACTAAAAACTGCCTATCTCTTAATGAACGCTGACACTCCAATTGCATTATATCTTGAAAACCAGTGACCAAGTGTTAACACGGTGCACTTGTCGATACAATGCCCTTTGCCGCGAGTGTGTTACGCCGATGTGAGATGCATATATGTCAAACAGTATGTCTGCTGTCGGTTTAAATGAGATATGCCGAATTGAGCTGAACAGATGCCGCCTCGCATTGAGAAAATGTGTAGTAATTGTTTTACCTGACATCGTTTAAGTGAAGTTAATTTCAAGCTTAGTTCAAGGTCAGCTGTCAGGTCACAAAAGTTCAAAGTTCGAACGTGATTAATATAGATACAAACGGCATATGTCTACAACACATTTGTCGCAGAAATGCAGCGGAGACGTTTATTTGTTCGTAGCTGATTATTAAAAACAAAAACAAAACTCTATGTGAAAATAGGTCATGGGTTGCTCATCCTTTGGAAGCCATGAGTCAGGCAAAATTGGTGATATTTTATTATTTTGGTCTGTAAATCGCCGACATGTGATTCTCTAATATATCTAGATTACTTTTTTGGGATACCTTTGCAACATTTATTTTTCGGCATTGTTCCCAAACAATCGTTTGAAAAACGGGCTTAAAACAAGTTAAAGCAATCAGAGATGTCAATTGTGTAGCTCTGACCATGTGGTCAAAAATACGTTCTTTGTACGATCTTTTAAAGTTTAGCTGATTTTTCATCGAACTCGTGTGCAGCGACGTCAATTAATTCGCTATATTTCAAATTTTTCCTCGACACAATTGCTTCATTTGTGCACAAAAGACGTTACATTGATGTAAGATAGCGCTGTTGTTTTTTTAGTTACTACAAAAGTTCGTCAGATGGGCGTTTTTGTCACCCCATCCAATTTAGACCCAGTCAATGGCGGGTCAAATGAGCTACAATCTTGAAACGGGATAACTTTTGCCATGGACAGTTACTTTTTGTGCCTATTGACTAAAGACTAAAGCTTCAGCTAATTAAAGGTTGGAGTCGATCTCGGAGTCGGAGTCGACTCCGGAGGGTCGGAGTCGGAGTCGGAGTCGGAGTCGGAGTCACAGTGTTTTGCCTACCGAGCCGCCTCAGAGTGGAACAGTCTGCCCTGCGAGGCAACCAATGCGTCCAATGCTAAAAAAAAGCAAAATGGGCATGCGTCGACTGGTGTGTAAAATGCACGCAAAACTGAGTAGGTTATGTTTTTGGTGGTTTTTGTCTTACATTGTCCTTTGTTTGACTGATGTGTCCTGAAAAAACTGTGTTCGCACGGACAGACATGAAATACATGAACATGAAATACATGAACACTTGGAAACTGATCGACTCCGCAGCCCTGGTCATTGGTGCGCCATTGTAGGTAACATCTTCGTACTCTGTTTATAGTGGCGATCGCTTATGAGTTTTTAAACAAAACAAATGCAAAACAAAATATAAGTAAAAAATCAACTAAAGGGGCTCCAGACGTGAATTTTATCGTAACCAATGATCAACCCAATAGCTTCTTACCGTAATAAAAGTTTATTTGACGTTTCAAAAGAGTAGGCACACTCCCTTTATTAGGAACGATTAAGCTGAAATTCGATGTATGGTTTGAGACCACAACACTGGCAATGTCACACAAGTCAAACTTTGGGTAACACTGCACGTGCACAGGTGCACTCCTCTGTTCCATAACTTTTGTCCTTAATATCGGGTTTATACGGGCTGCTTAGCTTTTGCTTAGCTGCTAGTCCTTTGCTTTTGAAGGCGTCTTATTGGTTAAAAAACACTATTTCAATCCCTAATATATTTGCGTCATTCAGTGCCTCGCTGAGGTCCCTTAAACCATCGTAATTGGAGCTAATGCCAGAATTGGCTATTGGGATCGGATTTTCTATTGACGAAAGCCGGAAAACGTGCCCATTCTGGTGAGTGCTGTGACCGACAGAGGCATCGGAGCGACCACAAACTTGCTGTAGATTGCCACACAGCTTTAACCTCTTGTGTGTGCAAACTTCACCGTCATCGGTGCTGCTGTCTGCTGTGCGTGTGTCTATAAAATGAGGACGCACAGATACACACACACACACACACACACACACACACACACACACACACACACACACACACACACACACACTAACAGGCGTACGCTACTAACCTAGTTGTTTAAAATCACAAGAGTGCTTTACGTCATGCCAATAGAGCCAGGTGTCTTTCAAGCAGAATACACCACTCTAACTAGGCTATTATTGGGACTACCAAGCACAATAACACTGGCTGTTAGTGCCTAGTGGTGTGAATAAGCCAGACGTACGATATAGGAGAATATCGGACATTCTTGACAGAGGCACGGTCTCTTTCTGCTTGGCCACACATGCAGAGTTTATCAGGGAACAATGGTGACTGGATCCATGTGATGAGACATGAGTATGATCCAAACATGCATAGGCATATCGGCTTTCATATGCAGGTAAGATCAACGAGGGAGAAGGGAGGGAAATATATGGAGAGGTGGATGGAGATTTAGAGGGGAGGAAACATGGATGGAGAAAGAGGGAAACATGGAAACAAAAAGGAAGAAAGATACAAAATGTTGTCAGTCATAAATCGCGGCTTGCATGGTGTGAAAAATATTTGTAAATCAAATCACATCTTCGATGCTATTTGCCAGATGGCAGTATCTTCTCAACCTATTCGCCTTTTTTGCCATTTCATTGCTTCTTCTTGTTTGCATCCACATTCTTAGCGCTTTTCCCAGCAGAAAAGCGATGTTGCTATAAACTCTTTTCCTCTAAAGATCAGTTGCGGGAAAAGTTTCGGACCTCGGTTTTCTCCTTACCCGCCATAGCAGATGCGGCTCGACTCGCTTCAATGTTCGCTTGTTGTCTCTGATCGAAGCGCTATGCAATCGGTGGCACCATCCGCCAATAACCCAGATAGCACAAAAAGCATACCGGAACGGCGTGGTAATTTTTAATAACACGAGGCATTAGTCCTAAATTATTTGAATTGACTATGTAGGCATGGTGGGATCGCTCGATGCATGCAAGTGCAGTAATGCTTCAAAGTTACCGATTTAACTCACGCAAAAATTGGAGTATTAAATAAATTTTACTATGATAATTTAACTTAGCTAAACGTAAGGGATCTGGGTAGATAGGTGACCTTATGAAAAATAAAAAATAAATGCTGAAAACCTGCAGGACGCCCTTCATTTGCTTGGCTATGGGCAATTAACCCGCGCCCCACTGGGGAGGGGGTGTTTGAACAACCCCCCCTCATGTTTTATCAAGATAACGAAAAAACGGCGGCGCGTAGCGCCGGCAATATTTGGCATAAGCTATTCACTGATTCCGGACATTTTGCAAAATTAAGTTTCGTGTCAGGTCAGGTCAGGTCCACCAGGAGTCAGTGACCCACCTACAAAACGTTGCGGTCGTGCCATGACTACAGTTTTTAAGGGATCGATATAAAATTTTAGGATTACTTTAAGTCAATAGTATCTACAAAATGTTATTCTCAGATTTTTTGTATCGGTGGACCTAGGTCGGGTCAATTTTTCGATCTCCCATTATAAGTCAATGGAGAAATAATCAAATCGCTTTCTTGTTCGACGATATCAGTCAATCTTCTGGATGATGTTATCATTACGAGCGAGCGCGAAGGCGGAGCGAGCATCACTAAATATCGGATTTTTCCCACATATAAGCGGCCGACCCGGCCGGCCCGGGCCGGGCCCTGCCCGGCCGAGGCCAGACGCGACGCTTGGTCAGAAGCTTATATCTTTGAAACCCCGCATCCGTGACAAGCGGTCTTCGCCATATGATAGCCCATTGGGCAATGACATTATGATAATTGACATGTTTTTCTATCATGTGATGGGTCAGGCATGGCGGTGACACTGCCGCGTCAGGGGTGTCAGAAAAGTATTATCTGCTGTAGCTGAGAAACGGCTGGACTATAAAGCTAAAAATTTGTGTGAGGCTAGGAGCACCACCATGGCAATGTTGCAACACGTATAAACTCTGGTACACTGCATCGTGGCGCACGTGCACCCCTGTTTCGTCCACAGAAAGACTACCTACAAGGAACATCGTTGCATTACCGGACCTATATCTCGGACACTCAAAAGCGCAAAAGATCACGGGCAAACACAGATTCGTAGAGAAACGAATCCGCCGGCGTATGCACTATGTGTTCGATCAGCGGCGGCGTTGAGTACGTGCAAAGTTACTGGCTATACAAGCGCAATTCATAGTTTTATGACGTCTTCACAATTAAATCAGTGTTCAGCACCTATGGGACGTAAGCGATGAAACAAAACAACCCTAATCTGTAGACCAATGTACCGTTCTCTAAATGCATGCAAATATTTTAGGTTTGCATGCAGTATTTCACGTTAAAATCTGTCTGTAATTTTTTATTAACGATTTGAAAATATTTCCTTAATTACACCGCCGTAGTTTTCATAAACAAGGGGGGCTCTAGACGATACAAATTGCATGCGGCTGTAAAGCGCAATCAAATGCTATCTAATTACCACCCAAATGAATTTTTGCCTACAAAACATGCAAGCTCTATTAATTGCAAATTTTTAAAATTAACGCTTCAAAACCTATTTCAGTTTAAAGTATCGATTTAGTTCGGATCTATTTGTCGACGGCAAAACAACACAGTGCCAAATAAATAATTCAAATGCATGCTTTGCACTAGACGAACTCCGTTGACGGGGTGATAAATTGACGCGGATTTATGTCGGACTCGCTCGTCCTTCAGCCGTTTAAGGCTACGTTACTGGTTATTGATATTATGTATGTATCGAAGTCAGGTTTTGCTCCAGGGAACATTACGGGCTCATCTGACGGTCATCCAAGGTCACCAAACACTTTCGATCAATAACTCTGGCCAAATGAAGATAGAGAACTCGAACTTACACCGTGTGTTTGTCTCGTCAATACGCATCTCCTTATGCAGCATGACCTACTTGGCCCTACCACTTCAGTCTTGACCTGAGGGTCATTTTTTGAAGTTGACCTACATGATTAAATTGCAGCATATTCAAAGTCCCTTGACGAGACAAACACAGAGTGGACGTATAACGTATGGCGTTTATCTTTCTTGGTAGAAGTTGTTTCACGAAAATAGTTTATTTGCGCAAATCATCTTTTTTTTTTTACTTTAATTGGACCTCTAGTAGCCTAAAACTATTGACCTGAGGTCAATTCTGAGGACCTGTGGGCGATTTCAATTATGTTCTTGGCTAGCGATTGTCTAAGAACGTTTGTTTTCTAGATAGTTTCCGAGATAGTTTTGGGGGTTTACTGGACGATGTCCTAAAACTTTGCCAATATTTGACCTTTCAATGACCTCGGTGACCTGAGATTTTGACGTGAGCGAAACAAAAATTGAAATTAGGTTTCGCAATGCTTTTTGATAACGGTTCGAAACAGTGGTCTTTGTTTTGGTCTCGGCATGGGAGCAGGTTAGAGGGGGGATGTTCAAACACCCCCCAGTCGGGCGAAGGAAATGCAGAGGCCCAGTGGGGCGCGGGTTAAGAGCCTATGGTTTAATCCGCAAAATGTGATTGTTTCTTGTAACGAGCCATTACAGCACACGTCAGTTTTACGTTCGCCTCCGCTACTAGAAATATTACTTAATGAGGAACTGAACTCAAGTAGTGATGCAGAGCTTCGAAAAAAAATCATCCAGTGTCTTTTATGTAATTTAGACACCCTCTATACTTACAATTTTGACCAGCCATGCAGAATCGCATTTTGTATGAAACAAAATGGGAATGCTTTGACACTGGATATTGGCATAACATGTTGACAGCTTTGTCGCCCTTAGTATAATGAATCTGAATAATTGGTAAAACTATTGTCACTGGATAATACATGATAATTTGCACGATATTGAGCATTTTCATAGCAACAGATATGCTTACAAAACATGCGAGAGCAATTAACCCTCGTCCATGCAGGGCGTGACCGTGTAGGGGAGGGGGGTGTTGGTACGACCCCCTGGCGTTTGGCCCCTAATTGAGCTAGAGCTTCGATTAAAAACAAGCGTGTTGCGTGTGACAAGAAAAGCCATTGATATCTGCTTTTAAAGTCCTGGGTCATTACATAGGTGACCTCTGAGGTCATGTCAAAGACCAAAGTGTGATAAAATTGTTGTGTAAAAAAATGAGTCATTTTCGAGCTAAAATCGTTAAGCATCATCTAAGAATGATAAATAGACGCACAATCTAAAATCAGCATTGCACAATTACCTAAAAACTGCAAAACTAAAAAAGGTCATGTCAGATCATCTAAGGTCATTGACCTCGGTTGACCTATGAAATCGTATGACCAGTGACATATAATTATGAAAAATGGATCCTATAACTTAAATCAGCGTCACAAACTGCTCTAGAAATGAACAAGAGACCCCCAAAATACATATGAGGTCATCAGAGGACAGTGACCTCGGTTGACCTTTGAAAAGGTCAATCGGTATCGTAATCTCTGTAAAAGCCACAACTGTCACCTAGAAACACCTGTGCATATGCTCCTGTACAACAAACACTTGGAAACTGCACATGTTTCAAGGATCGATACAACGGGACGCCAGTTTCGCCAAACACAACCTTGTAAAACAGGACAAAACTCAAAGGTCATGGTATTTACGGGTTAGTAGTTCTAAATATTGCGAGTATATGTCAAATTGTTTCAAAATAGGGTACTAAGAGTTTCGTTGCGATCGGTTGATAACTACGCGAGTTATTCCGGAAAAATCGAGGGAGGTGGCAACCACCCCCCACCCTGCACTGGCGAGGGTTAAAGGTAACAGTTCACCTTGTCAACGTGGGTTTTGAGTTGAGATAGCCAAGTTGTGACGCATGTACTCGAACAATGACTTGTGACGAATTTGTCACATCTTCGATAGAAATCTACTTAATTATTTAATATTCAGTCCTAACAAGTCGGGGAACTAGGAATACTCGGTAACTCCAGTCGCTGATTGGCTGATTTTGGCTGATTTGAAGCATGATTATGACGTAGAGATGACGTAAGACTTTGGGGAAAAGTGTTTGATAGAATACATGAAGCAGATGCTGGACTGGACAAGAGCATATTGTTTCAGTACCTCATTCCCGTGGATTGCAAGAATAAAGCTTTGTGAGGCATGTTTATCGTGATTTTGATGCTTACATCGTCTATAAAACTGTCTGAGCAGCATTCTCAGCAAAATTATCAGCGAAATTGAATTCAGACGTACGCTAGTGGTATGGTAGCCAATACTTCGAGCAAGCGTTGTGGTTGTTCTCAAGCGTTGTATTTTCCCGCATCTTAAACAAGTACTTGGGTCAATACTGTCTTGTATGCGCCACGATCCCTCACAAAATCGATGACGTTATGATAACATTGCGTGCTTTTTAGCAATCTGATTTCACACTATTTTAAGGAAAAAATCTGAATTTAAACCAAATTACAAACATAACTATTTGTTTATTTTTCGAGCAAATACATAACTGTATGGCTAGAGAACTGATGGCGAGTACAAATATTTTTAATGGCGCAAACAAATATTTCCAATACGTGGAAGCAATAAATTGCAATGGCGGAAGCAAATATTTAATTCCGATTGGAAATGAACTGTTCTTGGGTTAAATGTTGCCAGTTAACCCTTGTCCTGCCTGGGGGGCACATCGACCCCAGAAGTTCGCTGTCTGACTGTGCATTTGATAAATGAGCCAAGCTCTAAAAAATCGTTATGTTTTAGCTCCTAGAACTTCCAATCTTTCCATTAGGAGAACGAGATGCGTTTGGGTTCCCATGTTATGTGGAATTTTGCAGTAAATTATTTACTATAAGTTGTCACCCAATAAATGCCTATAGACGCACCCTAGCTCCAACGATAACTCATTTTAACGCTTTCATTGTAAAGTATTTCAAAAGATATAAAATACTAAGTGTTCGTAGATCGCAACATTCTGCTAATGTTTATAATTATTTAGCGTTGGAGACCAAGTGAAGTTTTCCGAGAAAATCCTGGAATCGCCATTACGGCGATATACAACACTTAAATGTGTTTCATAAGGATTTAAGTTCAGTTTCTGGCCATTACTCGTGTTGATGCTGCCGGTTTAATATTCACGTATTCCTGCGAATATACTAAATAAATGCATAATATTTATTGATCCTCCATGGTTGAATTGGTTTTCAATTTTAATCGGTTCAAATTAATAAAAGTATCACTTCTGAAGACGAATGGGTCAACAGCCTCTAACTCCATGATCGGTGATGACCGCCCGAGGAGCTCGAGTTCCTTCACTACTGCTTCTCAAGGGCTATCACATTTAACGCCTGGCGATCATATCTCGATCGAGTTCCTTCATTACTACTTCTCACAGTTAACGTCTGACGATCATATATCGATGCAACAAGCAAATTGTCTGAACAAAGGCTCCTGAGCGAGGCATCTCAGTGTTGTTAGGAAGGCGCAAGGACAAGTTATGATGATACCACGCCGTGGCAGCTCCCGGCGCCGAAATGTGTCGACCAGCGACCTCCTCAGTCCTCTGACCAGTGACCTCCTCAGTCCTCTGACCAGCGACCTCCTCAG
>VOPJ01001079.1:0-81075 GCA_014673585.1 Semibalanus balanoides
TGGACGTGAAACTAAATTAAAACTATATGAAACGAATGAAACTTAATATTTACAGGCCGTTTTGATCGCTACTCCAGTCAGCGAAGTTGGATATCTGGTCGCCGACGCCATCGGCAGGACGGCGTTTTTTTTTACCCCTGAGTGTAGGTGGGAGGTCACTTTTGTGTCCCCCCCCAACCACATGTTTTTTCGTGAATATCTCTAACATGAAGCAGGCAGGGCGGTGGTGTTTGTGCGACATTTACTGCAACACAATAGCGGATGGATTGACGTTAAAAATTAAATCGATCGGTAAGTTTGTGAATTATATGGATTTGAATTAAACAATGGCGGCCAGAATCGAGGTTGGCGAAGCGATATCTTTGGAACCAACAGTCAGATCGGGACAATTAAACAGCGATGTGGTAGACAATGTCAATGTTCATCTCCAAACAGAACTTCAGACACATTGCTGTTGACCTATGACGTCACAGAGGTGAAATATCAAAAATGATGACATTTGGCCCGACTTGACATTCGTAACCTCGTTTGACCTTAAAAGTATTGACTTAAGGTCACCAAAATTTAAGAAAATGTAGATAATTACGGCACCTACCTATCCTGTAACTTATAGCGTTCTAGCTTTCATCCTTTCTGAGATGTAAGGAAGCTAAACTAAAGTGCCCCCCCCCCCTCCAGTGCGCGCTAGTGAAATACCCCTCTCCAGTGTGCGTGTTAAAGGGACTGTGTCTACTATTTTTGGTTTATTAAAAACTGTTCGTATAGGATAGGCAGCTTCTGCTTGGACTTTAACCCGCGCACTGCAGGGTATCGCAAAAGCCGAGCACGAACTGCAGGGGGTGATTTCCGCCACCCGTGAGACTCGAAAAACTACGCAACGTAGCGACCAGCGGGAAACGGCCATTAGTTAGCTCTAGAAATAATATCGAAAATATTCAGTCTTTTCTTGGATCAGGTCACAATTGAGGTCACAGTGACACCAAAGGTCAGATTTTCCGGTTTTAGCGACTCTTTTGGGCAAGTATTCAAACATTTCGGGAAAAGGACTGTGGCTTTGACAACGCAACACAAAATTTTTTAAGGTAAGGTTCACTTGACATGAATTGTGACTGCACCTGAGTAACCTCAAGTCAAAACCTTTTCCAAAGAGTGGGAATTTGATGCCCCAACAGGTGTACGAAATTTGGCGGCGCTGCGTGTCGCTGTTTTTCTGCTATTCATTAAAAACATCGATGGAAGGGGGGCGGAAATCAACCCCCCTGCAGTGCGCGGGTTAACAGCGATATAATGCATTTATTAAGGCCCATAACCCGCGCACTGCAGGGGGCTTGACTTCCGCCCCACTCAGGTAAGAAAGTCAGGGGAAAACGGCGGCGCGCAGCGCCGCCAAATTTCGTAAACCTATCACTACCACTATTCAATGCGAGAATATAAGATGAATTAAAATATATTGCCTTTCTTCTCACCTGGACATGCTGCCTGTAGGCGTCGGTAGCTGCGAGGTTCAGAGCTGATGTCAACCTCCAGAGGCGGGGCTGCTTCCTCCGGATTGACACAGATGGCCGCCTCATTGCCCTTGTACAGGTCACAGTTGCCGTTGTCGTGGTACGTGAAGCCGCCGCAGAACCACGACTCCATCGCGGTATAGCTGATGGCGCGCAGGTTGTATCGGATGCCGCTCAAATGGATTGAATCAGCGGAAGTGAACTTGCCATCTTCACGCCTATATTGAGGCCTGTTCCGTTGTCAAGACCGAACGCGTGCAGCCGTCAGCAGGAGGCACAGGACTGAGATCGGGCCCGTCATTCTGCCAGCTGGAGCTCGCGCTAGCCGGTGCCGACAGTTCGGGGTCTGAGGGTGGAGTGACGGGGGACTTGGACGAGGCGAGGGTGCGCCTGTCGCGCGCAGGCTCGCGACAGTTCGACTTGGCCCTGGACACCAGCAGGACAGGTCAATAGTACGTAACAACCTTTGTGTAAGACGATGCCAGGTTCCAGGTAACTGAACTCTTCTGGCTGAAACAGCCATGTACTAGTAATTGAATGTTTGAGCCCCTGCATTTTTTGTATTTGTATATTTTAAATGCAGATATCGAAAGAGTAGACACAAAACGGCAAAATGTTGATTGGGAGCAAATAATATGTTGCATGCAGTCTCATTATATTTCGCTTCCCTTTGCATGCTTTTTAACTGGTTAACAAAAACTCGACTCAAATACTCTTATTTTTGTTATTTTTGATTGACCTATCCTTGAATACCTGGAGACTTGTTGAAACTTCTTGAATGGTACTTGTATCTTTAAACCAATGTATACAATACACATACACATTTATTTAAAATGTGTGCATGCTTCTTCACTGGTTTAACCAGGCAGTCACTAGGGTATTTCTAAAACACGAGTCACTGGTGGGGGGGGGGGCTTTTTTAGCCCCATGTATCCTCGGAACCAATCACACGATCGCGCTGAATAAAACGGCAAACGATAGCCCAGGAAAATTCATCGACGTAAAATAATTTGTGTTGCCCTAGAGGTCAGTGGCTGACGTCACAGTCAGGTCAAAGTAAAAATTTCACAGACAAAATTGTATAGACCATATTTTCCATTCAAAGCAATTGGTTGCAACCATGATCACCCATAATGCTCTCAAGTGCATGACACACATCCAGAATGAGCTAATCGGTGATTTTTTGCAAAATGTCAAGGCCAAGGTCAGGTCACATACGGTCACTATGCCAAAAAATTATACGAAAGTCATGCAACACATGTTTGTAATCTAACTATTTTATCATGTGGAGGCACGAAATTGATAACTCATTTTACCACCTGATTTAAGACGTGAATGAAAGGTCAAGTAAAGGTCAAGTCATGTCACCATAAAGCGTCAAAATTTAAATTGATTAATTACAGTAAATCAATACGTTTTGTTAGACGGTTTTGGTCTCAGATAAACAGTGCCTGGTCTTATGCTCTGTATCTGGTCCAAAAAAGCGACACACAATAAAATAATTTCCAAGATTTGACGTCGCGAGTTACCCATACCTTTAGATGTCATCATCTGAGTAGAAAACTGAAAATTACAGATGTCGTTTGGAAATTTGGTTATAGTTGTTTGAATATGTATAGGTTAATTTTACATTTATTCGCGCGTTTTTGAATATTTTGAAAAAATTGTGATTTTGTTTTGCGTTTTTTTTCAAAAAGTAAATTTTTCGGAAATTGGAGGACAAAAATCACTTTTTCACAAATCTGAGATATATAGCCATATATCTTCATAGTATCCATAAATGGTAAATTTTTGGCCAAATCTTGGAGACAAAAATTCACTTTCCTTCACAAATCTGAGATATATAGCCCCATACCCTTTGACCATTTGCTACTCTCTTACTTTTTTCGGATCTCATCTTAGGGGGTTTCCTTATTACATGACCCCATCGTGATAGTCTCCTAAAGTTTAAGCTGATCTTTGGTATCCCACAAATCGTTGTGTAGTTGACCCGTCACTCAACTTAGCTTTATCCTAAAAAAAATCTGACGAAATTAACCGCTGCAGCCTCCCAAATATGCAAATGGTATGAAAAGATGCCCGGTCAGTACTAGAAGTTTGCCGCGTTGTAAGCTGCATTTTTTCGCTGTAGATATCTTTTAGATATCCTCAGTCGGGCGGCTAACCTCCCCAGTGACCTCGCGGGTTAATTGGAAATGAAAAATCCAAATCCAAATAATAACTTGTAAAAAGTATTTTTATGGTATTCAAGGAGATATCATTCAAAAATTGCTATACACAAATGCATGCAGATATGATCTTTGCAAAAGTACTCCGAAGTTAACCTTTCCTCAATTTAAGGCAATGTTTCACATTTCCCTGAGTTACATTTAGTTTTAGGTTTTGGAAACGATATTTTCCTGTTGGTGCCAGATCGTAATTGAAGCCAAGTCTCAGTTGTAACCATTTTTCTGGCTGCACAGCTCGGTGTGATGCAAAATGCCTTAACAGACCGTACAAAGGCAACCAAAATAAAAAATGGAACCCCAAAACTGATAAAGATTGCAATTTGCAAATAATAAGGGCTACACCTTTTTACAAAATTATTTACCCCCTTTCTTAATGTCTATAAAATCTACATTTTCAATGATATTGAAAAACTGGAAGTAAGTCATAGTATTATATGCAAACAACTTAACCCTATTCCTGGAGGGATGAAAAGTATACGAATCTGTCGGGGGGGGCTTATTCGCTCCCCCTTCAGATCTCCGCTGCCATAAGAGCTAGCTCTTATGGCAGCGGAACATGAAACTTGGTGTGTGACTTAAGTCGACAATGAACTCTATTTTGTCAAATTTTGGTGACCTTGGGTCATTATCTTCAAGGTCAAATGCTTCATCAACATTATTTTCCTGTCAAAACATTGAATATTTTCAGGAAACCTTGCCATTATCTCGGAACTATGGCAGCGTATGGAGGAATCTTTAAAATCACTTGTAAAGCGGTTTAATTCGTCTTTCACATCTTAAGGCATGGCAGAAATCGAACCTCACGAGTCAAGTGGTTCCTGGATCTGTAGATCAAACACAAAATCGAACTCTAAACACCTGTTTTCAATAGAACAATAGATTTCCTTGAATACGTAAAACCTTTCTTATCTTAAATGTTATACATCACTTATTTGGTAACAATAGTCGTTTGTTCCTCTCTACGTCATGTGGGCTGGTTTAAATCGGACCTTATATCAACTTTAGTCAAACTCGGAAAAACTTTGACCCGCGCGGTCAAGTCCCTGGCAAAAGGTACAAGGTCAAAGTAACACGTAAGTCGGTCAAAATGCATATCATTAAATACGCGTATTGACGATGAGCCGAAACATTTTGAGACCATTTTTTGAGTCTCTATGATGTTTTGTGTAAACGATAAGTATTGACCTGAAAAAAGGTGTTTGGTGACTTTGAATGACTCTCTAAAATATCACTGACTAAAAATTCATCCTTTTCACAAGAAAGGGCCATAAAATGGGCATGAGATACTGAAATAATTGGTACTTGATGCAATTGTAAGATACCCTCGTTTTTCATTTTTCACCATAAATACTTATATGGCAAGGTTGCATTTTGACTTGACATCATGTGTCATCATAATATTTAATATATCACCTGAAACTTTTAACACATATTTATTTAGCATGTTTTCTTAACTACACAACCAATCAAGGTCTTTTTTGAAAACTTCTTGAAAAATAAAAAATTTTGCATACATTTTGTAAAAAATATTTAAGTTTTTCAAAACATTATGGATTTCAAAATTTCAAAAGGTTTTGAAATTTCGAGAGACTCCCATACTGCAATAAGCAGTTTAATTCGTCTACACTGTCTCGCTTTAGTGCTAACACTTCTCTTCAAACAACAACTCTCCATGAGTTGCTTAATCCATGCAAAGATTTTGTGGTCAAAACGGCCGAACGGCCGCCCCCTTTTAAAACTGTCCTTGCAGCCCCCTTCCTAAATTAAGTCATTTGGTAAAAAAGATAGCGACAAACATATCGATGCGCAATGAAATGTTAGAGAAAAAGCCAGGCAAATTGCAGATCTGAGTTGAGTTTATGAAATACCCGTACGCGAGAAAACTACAAGGGGGCGCCTGATTGGGCGCCCCCCGACAGTAATAGGGTTAAATGTCTAAATAATTGAAAATGATATCATATTTGACTGAGTGATCGCATTTACAGCGCTGGTAACTCAGAACGTCATATTCTGAAATGGTTGTTTTTGCTTTTCTTGACAAGATACAGAAACGTAAATAACTGCAGTGCATTTCGAAGACAAAAATAGTCCAGAAACATGCCCTTTTGGTTCACATTTATCAATTTCAAAAACTGTAATTTTCTGACCTTACTTTGATCTAAGCTTGACCTTTAAATCATATACATTAAGTTTGGCGATCAAATGAGTATCACTATCGCTTTCCATGCGTAAAATGATCCATAAAACATGTGTTTCATAACTTCAGTAGATGCATAGTGACCTTATGTGACCTGCCCTTGACCTTTAATATTTGCCAATAATCTCACTTTCGATCATGTGAGATATGTATCATACATTTAAGAGCACTTTGGGAGATTATCGTCGCAATCGAAGGCTTTGGATGGAAAGTATGGCTCATAAACGAAAATACATTCATTTTTACATTTGACCTGACCGTGACCTGACATGTGATGTGACCGCAATTTATGATTTTCGCAAATGCTTTAGATTTATCTCAATGAGTGCTTTTGAATGCCGCATTGCGCGTCTCGCTGCGATCATTGGTTCGGAAGATAACCAGGGGGCTTTTAACGCCCCCCCAGTCAATGATGTTCAGATCAAACCCCAGTCAATGCCGGGTTTACTCCCAAAACACAACATTTTTTTTTTCTTTTTTACACGACGCCCCACTCAGGAGCTTAAAAAGACGCCCCGAGCCTGAAACCCCTCTCCCCCTCAATGAAAATCCTGGATCCACCACTAGTTTGAAAGCAGCGCAAGGCTGACTGCTGAGACAGAAATACTTTTCCGCACACAAATAATCCCTGTGGATCTGGAAGAGTCTGGTGAGAAATGACTTAAGGGGATGGTCGTGGTCTGGTTCCAACTATAAGCTCTTCGGTCCAGAAAGTTGGACACCGCTGGGGCAGCTTCCGGGTGCCGATGTCCGAGTTTTTGCGTTTGCGTCGCTCGGAACTCGGAAGGCTAGCTACTAGCTAGCTTAATCCCTGTGGATCTGGAAGAGCCTGGTGAGAAATGACTTAGGGAGATGATCATGGTCTGGTCCCCACTATTAGCTCTTCGGTCCAGAAAGTTGGGCACCGCTGGAGCAGCTTTCGGGTGCTGATGCCCGCGTTTTTGCGTTTGCGTCGCCTTTTTTCGGAACTCGGCAGGCTAGCTAGCTTAACATGAAGTCTGCTTAAAAGTTAATATTTTATTTACCCACGCCCTGGTGGGCCTCCGAGACAACTTTGCCATAGTGGGGGGGGGGGGTAAAATGATCCCACTAACTAAAACGAAAAAGGGATAGAAAGGACACGGAAAAAAAACGTTCGAAAGCTCTGAAACAGGTACATTCGAAGTTAAACAGACAATTTTCAGCTAAAGGTCAATATTCAGGTCGCAGACGGTCATCAAGGTCAATTTCCAAAAAGTTTTTGAACTTCGGCTTCGAACAACCCCCATATATCTCGTGAGCTATGGTAGTAGGAACAAACGGGGGGGGGGGGTGAATCGAAAGCTCATCAAAAATGCAATCGTACTAGATGTCCTCAAAATTGAGCTCAGATCAATTTTAATAATTTTAAACATAAAGAGGAGAACGGGGCACGTTCTGTCACGGGGCACATTCTATCAGCGGGGTTTTCTCGTGAACTATCCACCGTTTGCAGTCAGGGTTTTTTAACACGGGCTACAAAACTGGTATCTCAGTTCAAAACCCATGTTGAAGGTGAACTATTTATTTTAAGTCACATCGTGTTGAAGGGAATAGATCACCTTGAAGTTGTCTTAAAATTCAACCATACGGTGCATATTGAGCTCAAAACTACGAATATGGCTTTGGTTTTGACAAGTGATGGATATTATTTGTGAAGAAAGAATTAAGTTTCTCTTTGTATTTCACGAAAAATCGTACGATAGCAGCTGGCGTTCTGGCTTCGCCAGACGCCAAGAACAGTCTCTGACAAACGGCCGCCGCGCAGCCCGGGCGGCTGAGCGAATATTAACGAAGCGTCGTGATCAAATACTACGTGTCAGAGAGTGTCCTACCTCCGGTGCCCGCCTGGCGGCGAACTACCGAAGCTGTTTTCGGGGAACGAAAAAAAACATGACTAATCATGTGTCGAAACTACTCAACGTTGCGAGTTTATTCTTCAGCCAAAACTAATTTTTCGATCTGCTCTACAAATCTGCAATCTCAGTTCAAAACCATGTTAAAGGTGAACTATTCCCTTTCAGTCACGAAAAATGAAGAGACCTTCCACTTGCGGCTCAGCTGTACCGTTTGTTTGCAAGTAACCAGGGCAGTCGCCGCTGGTATCATTTGTCAACCCAAGTTGGCAGTTCGCTGCTGTAAGCTATGTGGGTCGTTCCACACATTTTCGGGTCCATAACCTGCTGCTGACTTTGGGCACCACAATGAGCCCTGGCTACAGCTGCACGGAAGGGAACAAAAGCTACACCGCAGGTGGTTTGAATGTGAGTCAACCCTTTGTGACTGCTGTCAGCCCTTTGTGACTGCTGTAATTGCTGTGGAAGGTTTTCAAAGTATATGCGCAGCTGAAGTTATGAAAAAGGCGAGGGCAGCTGATGGTTTAAGAAGTTGAGCTACTTGTCAACTAAGAGTCTGGTACAACTTTCATGAGCGCGTCAAAGCACGTGATTTCGTGATTCGTGATATAAGTTTAGTTGACTGGAATTACCTTCCTATATTCACAGGTATTCTTCCTATTTTTATAGATATTCATCTTTGGTTTTTGTATATGTGATCATGGCCCGTGGCCGAAAATTCATATAAAAGATACATAAATTCACTAAAACTTGAACTGTAATTTTGTAAGGAGGTCATTAAAAAATAATCCTCAACATTATGGAATTACCTTTCGATAAAATAAGAGCGGGCTAAAGTGGCGTATTTAAGGGGGACAATGGGGGTCATGCAACCCCCTCTGGCGCAGAAGGCGCGCTCCAGAATAGGTTGTATCTGTTCGGCACGGACACCGTTTGTGTGTAAATTTCCAGATAACCAGGCACAATATTTATGTTACTGATAATGCAAGCGGTTTTATAAGTATTGCCTATATAGTTATTGAATTTCTATATTGTGAATTGTGCTAAAGCATGTGGCCCCAATGGCGAATCCAGGGGGCATCAGGGGCAAATTCACCCCGCAGGAATCTAGGAGGCATTCAATACACTACAGTTGTATTTATTTTAGTTACGGACCTTGTCGACAGAGGCTCTGAAGATTGTTTTGCAAATTTATCAGAAATGCATGAGTGCAAACCAAAAACGAGTACTGCATTTTTAGTCCAACACAGCATATAACCACTAACCAGGATGCACAATTTCGAACGATTCCGGCACATGGTTTAGGAGATATAAGCGACTTTCTGAGTCACAGCTAGTACCAACCATTACTTTTGTAGTGACCTGTACAATCAATGTATAGGTACAGTTTTATTGTTAAATGCAATATTGAGTGCTGACTGCCTCCGGTCATCGTGCTTTGCTATCCGAGGATAATGTATATACAAAACTACATTTATTTCAATATTTGTCATCATACCGAGCTGTGCAACCAGGAAAAGGGTTATCCGAGGCTTGGCTCCAATTACGGTCTTGTTCCAATATGCAAATGTAAAATTACACTACCTAAAACTTAAATTGTAACGAAACCTCGCGGCGTCACATCGGTGGATATCTCCTTCGGTTCGATGTAAAGCAGATTTTTTTTTTAGTCTCTTATCCTCTACCAGGCCAACCACCTATATTTATTATTTATGGGTTTTATCAGACTAACCCCAAGAAGAAGAAAAAAAGCGCGTCGCGCTAAATAACTAGTTACTATAACTATAACAAGGAAATCCACATTAAAAATACTGTTAAGGTTTAGATGCACGCATAACAAATATAGGTACATTTTTTCGTCATTTCAGCCGACTCTCCACTCAAGAATTATCGGTGACACCCTTGCGAGTTGGTATGAGATAAACGTTATTATAAGCTTTATTGTACATGCTACGGGATATTGCGTTTTTGTGTCGCTGTTTTTCCGATATTTTTTTTTTCAAAAGAAGTTGATTTCTTCGAAAAAGTGATTTTTCCCGAAAAAAGTTTCTTTTAAGCTCGAATACCAAAATAAGGTGACCGGCCCAAGTCCGCGGAAAACGGATTGAGTACCTTTTTGCCACAAAAAGATACCCTCCAAACGGAGAGAATCTGGCTCCGGCAGTGTGTGCCCCCCTTCCCTTGGCTGATTTATACAATTTACGCCACTGGCGGGCTAGTTTTAGGTAGAATGATCGCCGACCAACACAAACTACCTTTTCATGATAATTGAATGCTCACTCATTTACAATGTTCATCAGTTACTTGTATTGAATGGTTACTTGTTAGTTACTTGTTACTTGTATTTAAATTACATTTACGCTAAGTGTAATATCGAAATCAAATTTCTGGTCTCCCCAGACTTGTAAATGACTCAGAGTTGAGTCATGAGTCGACTCACGAGTCAGACATTTTTGGATGAGTTATGAGTTGAGTCGACTCAATTTGTAAAAGCGGCACTTGAGTCAAGAGTCGAGTCGATTCAATTTGTTTGAGACAGCACTTGAGTCAAGAGTTGAGTCAGTTCTTCGGTTGTGAGTCAGACTTGAATCGACTCAAACAAATGCGGAGTATCAAATGCAACAGGACATTAGCAGAGGGGGTGCTGGTCGACGGGAGCAAACAATTAACACTGATAGAATGCGATTTTGTCTGGACACCCCGACCCCCCCCCCCCAGGGTCAACTCAAGCAATTAATGGAAACTTATGATGAGTCAAACTGAGGTCGACTCAAATGTTTTTTTGAGTCGAGATCGAGATCAACTTTGTTAGACAGTGCGACTTGAGTCATCAAATCGGCAGTCGACTCAGTTTTTAAACTTGAGTCACGCGCTTAAGGTCTGACTCCTTTGTTTTAAACACCACTTGAGTCAAGAGTCGAGTCAGTTCTTTGGCTCTTGAGTCAGACTTGAGTCGACTAAAAAAATATGAGTTATTATAAGTCTGGGTCTCCCATTGGCTTTGGCTGTTCGGCTGTCCTTGCGACGTCGTCAGGAGCACGTCCGCCTTGCAGCATTTCCTTCCAATACCTACAGCTCATCCCATGGCTCCGTTGAAGAGCCAGAGGCAAGAGCACTGCACGTATTGCTATTTTGTTGAAGCGCCAAGAACACGTCGTTTTGTCATTCTAGTATAACGATAATCACATGTTTTGGAAGCCCAATCGCCTTCCCTTCTGAGCTTTATTGGCGGCGTCCACGGATAAGCAATTGATATAGATGTCGCTGCCAGAAACTGCCACTTGCTTACAGTCACTATAGATGTCGCTGCCCTCGCCAGAAGCTGACAAGTCAGAACCTTTCAGGATTTTCAGGATTCCAGGAAGGATTTCTTCAGCATCAATGCAAACTAAAACTGTCTTAAGTCATGCCAATCTGAACTGATCAAAGGTTACTCATTAAGAGTGCAAAGTAGCAACATCGGGAACAGTTGTGTTTTGTATCACCTCTTGTCATCTCTTAACTCTTTCATTTTTGTGTACGTAGGTACTAGGTAGCAGGTAGGTAAAGGTAGGTTTCCAGCCTTGACCAATGACCTCGCATGTCTCGCTATTATGTAAAGCCGAGCAGACAAACCTCCGTTTGTTTAAAACGCAAACAAATTAACAACTATTGTGGCGAAGTCCAGTCCAGGTCCAGGTCCAGTCCATCCCTGCCCGGCCCAGCCCGGCCCAGCCCGGCCCATCTTAGTCCAGTCCAATTCAGTTCAGTCCACTGAGAGTCGTCCCAGGCGGGGGCCGGTCCCTGCGTTTCACCAGCTAAATCATATCCAGTCCAGCGCGTCACACAAACGAGTCAGATCTACATAAGTGGTAATCAATGCGGCGACGATAACACTACGCAGTTAACTGCCGACAAAATAGTCAAATCAGCCGACTGGCCGCCGCCACTGAACTCTCGCAAATTACACCACCGCCACGGCGAGTTTCAGCGACTGAAAAGGCGACAAACGGACGGACCCTGCTGGCGCCAGCCATGGTTCCGCCGTCGCTATTTCTGAGAGTGCCGCTGGCGCGTGTCGCATTTCTTCGGTATAAATCAAAATGGCTGGGTGGTTTTCATCTACTAAATCACGGGGCGCGTTCAAAAGCCACGCTGGCTCGGCGGCGGGTAGATTTATATGGAGACGTCCGATGTGACGCCAGACCAATTGCAGAGCTGTTGTTTCGGATGTCACCCAGACATCTGACCAATTGTAGACGTCGGATGTTATCTCGACATTAGATATCCTGCTGGTTGTTGTCATGCCATCAGTCCAAAAGCAGATGTATTGTTGGCTGCTGCCGTGCACTGCAAGACATGAAGAGATCTCCACAGAGATCTCCACAGAGCATCTCCACAGAGATCTCCACAGAGAATCTCACAGAGATCTCCACAGAGATCTCACAGAGATCGTCCACAGAGATCTCCACAGAGAGTCTCGCACAGAATCTCCACAGAGGACTCTTCACGAGAGATCTCGACAAAGAGAATCTCACAGAGAAGTGCTCCAGCAGAGATCTCACAGAGATCTCCACCAGGCACAGAGATCTCGCACAGAGATCTCCACAGAGATGTCCACAGAAGTAATCTCCACAGAGATCTCGAGCAGAGATCTCCACAGAGATTCTCCAAGAGATCTCCAAATCAGGGTCTCCAACGAGATCTGCCACAGAGATCTCCACAGAGATCTCCACAGAGATCGTCCACAGAGATCTCCACAGAGATCTCCAACAAGAGATTTGAGAGATCCGCCCATGCGCGCCGTCTACCTAACCATGTCAGTTGTGACGCCAGTAAGACCCGTGCATCATCAGCACTATCAGAAACCCACCTGTGTCGATGTTGTCGCTACAGAGAGCCACACGGTAGTAAAGACACTGATTGGGCGGCATTTGGTCTAAGGATCTTTTATATATTTGTAAGGGTGTCCCAGCGAAAACCTAAC
Organism: Semibalanus balanoides; assembly: GCA_014673585.1. Lineage (NCBI taxonomy): Eukaryota > Metazoa > Arthropoda > Thecostraca > Balanomorpha > Balanidae > Semibalanus > Semibalanus balanoides. The sequence continues at coordinate 12,771 of VOPJ01001079.1, forward strand.
ATTTCTTGGTCAAGATCGCTCGATTTGTGTCCCCGTTCTACCCCAACAAATCCGACCAGTCACACTAGTTCGATCATTTCGCATCCTAAAATCTGACCAATCACATCTATCCTGTCGGATTTCGCCACAGCATCTGACCAATACCAGCTGCGCCGTGAGATGTTCTTCGACATCTGAGCTCTGACAGCTCTGACAGTCTGATTCTCCGTGCCGATATTCAACTGACCACGGCCGTTACGCCGTGTCGGCTGAGAGGGGAGCACAACAACAGCAGTATAAACCACCTCAGCCGCCCCGCGGCTCTGCCCAGTCGATGGGAGACAGCACTCTAGGGGATTGGCTCAGAGGCGCGACGGAGTAGGGTGCTTTATGCAGTACAGCGTGCTCGACGAAATGCAGCAGTTGTAACGCAGCAAAGAGGCAGATTCAGATTCTCGTTCCGGGTGAGATGGACGCTGGGGAAGGGGGATATGTTGATATTCTGGCAATGATACTGGATTTCACACACTATTCAGGGAGTTCTGTTCTTGGTTGGTTTTAACCATGCTTTGTCGCAGAGGCTTTTGAAAGATGCAACAGAGGACAGAGATCAGGACATGCCACGACACTTTTATCACTTTTGTCGATCTCGAAGCATCATTTTTTAGTACAGGCTTTTGCTTTCAGCAGTTTTCCCCGAGTTAAATATAACATAAATTTAATAATATTAATATGTAATGTACCTACAATTAAAATTATTTATATAACATTTAAGTATACTCCCTGGTGCTTCTGCTGTCAATCCTTTGTAATGTTTATTGTTTATCCATGGCAGATATGGCAGATGTTGTAACAGCCCTTCAGTTTGCGATGTCCTGAAGTTAGTTTCAAGGTGTCAGTTACTACTTAAGTACGAGCTCCTCTCTAGACAATCTGACCCGCCAGAGTTTTATTATATCACTGTCATCAGAATGTTAGTCTGCGTCTGAAATTGATAAAATAAGGGGAATAATACTTTGGCCACCTTTTTAACACTCATTTACAACTTAAATTCCCTCAATAACAACTTAATACAAAGAGCAATATTTTCACCTCAGCTCCACCTTTTAAACCCTCATTTCCAACTTTTTGTTGTTGTGGTGTTAGCTTAACGAGCAACGAGCATTGATGACGTCACTGGTAACTAATGGCAAAGATTGGTTGAACCAATCTCCATCCAAGGTTAGTTTCGAATCTCCATCAGCAGCGATATATTATAAAGGTTAGGTAAGGTTCGATTAGGATCCATCAAGAAGGTTTCAGACGAGATCTGGGGACGAATAATTGCGGAAGAATATTTTGTCATAACCAGTGACGTCATCAACCAGCTGCAGTTGCGGCGGCGACAGATTCGGTTGTTATTTGTTTGTTCTCAGAGAGGTGTCTTAAGTTAAGCACATTGTGCTTTTGCACCGTTCTGCTTTATTTGTAAGAAACTGCCATATTGTATGATGTGTTTTTTCACTTTGCTTTGTTGTTTTGTAATAAGTTGTTTAATAAACATTGTGTGATGATGATGATGATGATGATGATGATGATGATGATGCACCGCCCGGCCCTTACATGGCCAATACACGGTGATAGGTGTGAAATGAGGGTTTTGTAAGTAAAAATTGATGGACTTTAAGTGAGAAGTGAATGATTTTAAGTTGAAATATATATATATATAAGAAGTTGTGAATGAGGTTGTCTTAGGCACGAGAAAGGGTAAAAAGATGAGTTGAGAGAAACAGTTGGAAAGGAGGGGTTTCAAGACGCCAATTAATTGTAACCCATAAAATAATGTAAGCATCAATTCTCTTCACTATTGCATTTCAGTCACATGCACTGTGTGTTCGCACGGCCTTGTTGCCTCTGTAAACGATGAGAACTCTGCTCAACTCTGCCTCCCCCTGACCTGGTCGCAGGTCTCTATAACACTAAAATTTATAACTCTGCTCTCTATGACCTAGTCTCTATAACCAGAGTCCAGACACCACCTCTGACTTTTCCCAATCGTGGCTATCCTCAGGGCTGCTAAAAATGGTTTCGGTGGCGCCGGACCTAATCTGGCCGAAACAAAGTGGCCCCGTGAACCCGTGACCTCAAGGGCCCCTCTATGGTGGCTAGGGGCCCATTCGGCATGGGCGCCACATAACTTTACAGTTGAGGCGCCCTTAAACCCAAATCATCATCCCTCTCACTCGCCGAGGGGCCCTTTCGATCTAACCAGGCGCCCCTACGACCTGTCCAGGGACCAAAAGTAAAAAGCTGCTGTGAAAATGACCTTATTGGCCCTGGAGCAAGTTTTAAAGGGCATTTTTTGGTGCCCACTTTATGTATCATGTTCGCACTTTTTACCAGCCCTGGCTATCCTATCACTCCCTTGTGACATCCTCCACCAGCCTCAGATCAGCATCTACTCTCACAGTCGACGGCGTCTCTCCCTCCCCTTCCTCCCCACGGCTGAGGTCTTTCCCCTCCCTCCCTGCCAGCCCCTCGCTCACTTCTCCCCTCCTCACAGCGGCAGCCCCTCGCGAACTGTCTCCACACGATGCCTGGATCTGATTTGTAGCGTCTCCCACATCTGATTTGCAGCGGTGCCTCACAAGCAGAGGTCCACCGGGTCCAGAGGTCTTTGACAGAGGTCCGCCGAGTCCCGTCTTTGACAGAGGTCCGCCGAGTCCCGTCTTTGACAGAGGTCCGCCGAGTCCCGTCTTTAGACAGAGGTCCAGCCGAATCCCGTCCTTGACAGAGGTCCACCGGAGTCCCAGTCTTGACAGGGAGACCGGCGCGGGTACCCTGTTTGAACGAGGCAGGTATACCCCACCCTGAGTCCCCGGTCCTTGGCCACAAGACCGTCCACCGAGTCCCGTCCTTGACAGAGGTTCCGCATGGAGGGTTCCGCTTGTCTTATTCTTTCGACCCAAGAGGTCCCACCCCGAGGTCCCGTCAAGGTTGTTAACGACTAGAGGTCCGCCGAGTCCCGTCTTTGACAGAGGTCCACCGAGTCCCGTCTTGACAGAGGTCTCGCCGAGTCCGCCGTCTTTGACAGAGGTCCGCCGGAGTCCCGTTTTGACAAGAGTTGTCCTATTGCAGATACCTGTTTTGACTAAGTCCGCCGAGTCCTGCGCGGCGATTGGACAGGGGTCGCAACTCCTTCTGGACCACCCCCCAGGTCTGTTGACAGAGGGGAGAGGCGGCCACATCCACAGTTCATACCTGACTATGAGGCTCTGCCCAGAGACTCCGTCCTTGACAAGAGGTCCACCGAGTCCCGATCTTTGAGCAGAGGTCCGCCGATCGGATCGGGCCTCTACCGACAGTAGGCTTCTCGCCGTACGCTCCACGTCTTTGAACCTAGCGCGAAGGTCTCACCGAGTCCCGTCTTTGACAGAGGCTATTGACGAACTAGCAATGAAACTCCAAGTACATTTGACAGAGACCAAGGGTACCATACAGTACGCTTCGCCGTCTAGTGAGACAGATGGCGTCCAGAGTAACCCACGTCTATACGACAAGGTTCCATTCAGAATCCATCGATACTCCAATTAGTACAAGAGATACAGCAGGCCGAGAATCACTCCAGCTCATTAAAGACAATGTAGGCATCGCGACCAGTTCCCCAGTCTGTTCGCACGAAAGAGGTCACCGAGTGCACGTCTTTGAACGGAGCCTGTCGGGACGGAGATTCCTCTCCCGGTCAATTTTTGAAGGGGAAAGGTCCGCCACGAGTACACGTTCTTTATGACAAGAGGGTCGCCCGCCGAGTATACCCGTTCTTGTTGACAATGTGCCGACACGTGAAGTCGGCCCGCTCTTGTGAAAAACACACATAGGTCTGCCAGAAATGATGTACCCGTCTTTTGACAATAAGAGTCGGCACTACGAGAGTCCCCGTCTTTTGAAGAGTCCGCCGAGTCCCTGCTCTAATTGGTATACCCACGAAGGTGCAAGGTCCGAGAGTTACCCGTCTTTGACCAGAGGTCCGCCGAGTCCCGTCTTTGACCATGGTAGTCTCTTCAGCACGCGCCAGAACAAGAGTGGAAGGGTGCGAGGGCGTTTTACGCCGCGCACACTAGTGCCCCGTGCTGCTGAATATAAACGGTTCTGGAGTTCGTCTCATGTATACCTAGCCTAGTGAATCATGGTTGCCCCCCAAACAACTACCAGAGGAATCAGTGGTGTAAGAAATTTACAATAAGGACGCAGGATCAAGGGGAAAGGAGGTCGCGAAGGAAGGGAGTAGTCTCACACGGCGTCCACAATGCTGTTATTTTTCCACGCTGGCAAATCAGATAGGCTATGCTATGAATAGGCTAGTGTAATATCTTAGCGCACAGAAAGACAGGCTTTTTTTGTCTACACAGAGGGAAAAAATTAACCCACCCCTTATATGCGGCATATATTGACTACTGGCATATTTGGGCAGAAACTCATATGACAATGTAAAAAGGTGTTGTCAATACTTTTAAAATCATAGGAATCTAAAAATCACCCCAGGTGATATAAGGTATCGCAGTGCATCCCCACACCCGCCCCTAAGCTTAAAATGTTCAGCCCTGAATCTGATACACTCGCCACAGAAAAGCCCCAGGCGTACGGTTAGATCACCTCCTTAGGCCAGAGGTCACGACATCAACCGATGTGTTAAGTGCCACATAAATACAACACAACTTGGATAGGAGCACAATGCAAACATCACCTCGCTCGTCGTCTGGTCGAGCATCTCTCGCCACGCATCCATCCGCTTCACCCCAGAGCGGACTCTGTACTCAGTTATGACATCATGTGCAATTCGACTTTGCGGTTGAGTTTACCATTGATGAGCCACTCAGCTCTGAGTGGAAATTACAGCCGCATTGCCAGCAGTGCTTCGCGACAATTTGCCTGGAGCACCTATAAGCCGTCTGTTTTGTGTCGCTAATTATGCTAAAATCTATGAGAGGGTTCTTTTTTCGTGGATAGTATTTTATGCTACTACTTCTCTCAAAGCCGCACTCGTGAATAATCATTTTCAGCTATCTATTAATAAATTCAGCTCGAAATTTTTAAGGAAAATTTTACAGACATGATAATTTAATCTAAGTATCGGAGGTAGCTTATATATTTTACAAACTCTGTAATACCTCATCAGGATATACTGGTTGTCACCAGTTTCGTAGATCACGTCGTGCTGCGATTGAAGGCGAAACAAAATAATCCCAAGAGGTGGCGCCCAGTTCATTGATTATTTATGGGGAGGGGAGGGGAGTCAGCTGGCTCAAGTACTTTCTATGAGAAAGATATCAGCCATGTCAAAGCATGATTTGTCTCCTGAATGTTTTTGCCACTCTAATGCGTTCATACCATATGAGCTTAATGTATAAAGACCAATATAAAAGAATAATTTACCACGTAATATGTTATTATTCTCATATTACAAGTATTTATTGTATATAGTAGGTTGTATATAGTATTTATAGTACTCTCCTCTTATAGTAGTAGATAAAGTTGCTTTGTGCTACATATACCTTGAAGAGAATGCCCATGCACATAACCTTAAGGCCAGTTAATCTGTTCCACAGCGACAGCAACAGGCTTTGTTTAACTCCGATCGACCGCCTTCACACAGTCTGTAATTTGACCCGAAGGCCAGCCGTGGTTTGCCCAATGGGTTGATGGGCAGCTGAGAAATTGGGTGCCACCATCAATAACGGAACGGTGCCGGCAGCGTGTCTCTGCAGACCACCCGCTAAATCTATCCGGCATTGATTGCTGGCTCGCTTCAACAATTGTGATGCTGATATAAAGATTGTGCGTGGATGAATCTGGATGCGAATATGTTAAAAAGAAAACGTACATAACAATATGAAACAGGGTATGCTAATAATATTATTGGAAGGTGGTGTTGATAAATGAAGTGAGTACATGAACTTTGAAACTTGTTGACACCTAGTTTATAAATATATCAGAAACGCCGTTTTGGGCGATCACTGAGCGAGCACTTTCTTTATTAAATGTTGCATAATTTCCTTTCTCGAATCGGCTAAAAGGGAGTGCACGCCCCGAGCTTCATTATATAGATAAATGTTTAGATCAAAATTCGTTGACTATGGATGTTTTTGCCGGCGCAAGTTATGCCGACTAAAACTATGAACTGCAACTTCGCACGCGAAGTTAAATTGTACCTTTTTGTGCACATTTGGGCTCAAAGTAAAATTGATTTGATGTAGCTATCCAATGGCGAAAGCCCTATCTCAATGGGGGCAGTAGCTGCAAAGTTATTGGCTTCCGAAGAGCGACTTGTACGGCCGTGTCGGGCCAGGCCGGGCCGCCTGTAAATTTGTCTTGTAAGTTGACGAGAAACCTCACAGTCACCTCCCGTCCGCTCGGCATCGACAGCCAGATCACCTGATACACGCGGAATAATGCAAAAAGCCTTAGGTATAGCGTGGCCCTCTGGAAGGTATTGCTATAAACACGAGCAAGATATCCTGCACAACATATTATTGTGCATTTTCAATGATGTCTAAGCATGAAGTAACCTGTTGTGTGGTGTGTAAAGTAGATCAGTGTCAAAGTTATACTAGAATTAGTGTTTATAAACTACAAATTGATCCATCAATCAATAGCTGAGATGAATCAAATCACATTGATCGGGTTCTAGCTAGTCAGTCGACTTTGGTTTATTTTAGGAAGCTTACAAGTAAGTCTAATAGCAGTGTATTGTATCCAGGTCTAGACCGACAGGAAATGACAATAAGAATCGTCTATAGTCAAATTGTTAGATATTGATAAAATTAGGATCTAGAAGGTACAACATTTTTTGGTAGTAAGCTCACTAGCACCTCTCTACTATTCTAACTTGCTTTTCGAATAACTTGTATAGACAAGAATATACATGCTGGAACTTGCAAAATAGGTAGTTTAACATCTATTTTTAAAGGGACGGATAGTGAAGGTTGAGTCATTGGCTAAAAAAGTATAATTTTATTAGTCAGTCAATTCAGCCAGTTATCGCGTCCTACAATACAGTGTCAATATCGTGATTTATCACTGAAAAACGCGCAGGAGTATCGAGGAATTATAAATCACAACCTAGCCTATTTCGAAATCATCACTTGCAAACAACCGTGAGATATCAAATTGTGGACAACATCCGGTGATACATAGGGACGATGTTACATCAACTAGTAACACAAACTACGTCCTTTTCATCATCACTTCTAAACAACAAATCCTTATTTGGTAATGATACGTTAACAGGCAGCGGTTTTCTGAATTATTTGGGGATGACCTAATTGTGTCCACAGTTATCTCCCAAAAGATATCACGGTAGACTGTGTGGACTCTGTGGACTCTGTGGACTGCCAGTAACGGAGAATAGTCGTTGTGTGGCAACCAGCCAGCACATCATTTGTCTATCCAATCCTGGTCATTATAGTTTTTTGCAGTTTTCTGCACCTGATTTGCGTTGGAATGGCAAAAGTGGTGCATGCAGATGGGGACCCTAGATGCAAAAATGTCAGCTTGGCAGAATACGGCAGAAACATAATAGATGTTTCAACGTATATGGATTGAAATGGCTGTACGCTTGAAATTGCCAGCATATTACTGGTTTAAGCTGGACCGAGTTGTTAGTGTTCTTGAAACTTAGGGCTAAATGGCGCTTCATCAAATGCTAATTACTTTCAAGCTAGTTAGGTTATAGGCTCTGGCGTAAGATGGTTGCCTGTCAATTCGTATATGAAGTTTAGTACAAACTGTTCGCAGGTGGGTGGGGAATTCCGTCCTATTTTACTGTGAAGTTTGGACATGATTTGTCATCCCAATCACAGTTCAGCATAACGATAACATTGCAGGCCAAATATTGTGTTTATTTATTATATCATTGATTTTACTTAAGAGGAAGGCATTCATTAGAAGCTTCTCGACTGTGTGTTCCGGCTTTACTGTACATCAGGCAGTGCGATGGCTAAGTACCTTGGTGCTGAAATTATCGGACACTAAAATAGCAAAGTGGAGACCAAACCATCATTCAGACCAAACGGTCTCCTTCTGTCACCACCTAGATCTCTCCGCCAGCTATCTGACCCATTTGTCTGGAATATCGATCTATCCTTCCCGATCTGTCTCGAACTCTGGCCTCATTAGTGATCGGTTGAGAGCGATAAGAGATCGTTTCCTCAGCCTGCCCACAACCGACGGGTGTGTCCCGATGGATCGACGCTTCGGTCTCGTGACGTGGCGATTTGTTTAGCGGTAAATATATCAGCAGGAGTCCTGGCCACGGCCCACCTGTTCAGGTGATCAATGAACCTCTCTTCAGGAGGCGCAGCCGGGACTGACTCAAGGCGGATGATCTATACCGGGTCGAGTACCGATAATTTATTATCCAATCCCCGCCCAGACTAAGGCATATCAATCAATATGAGCGGATAAATACCGAGGAGGTTGACCGTACAACTTTTGTCGAGCTGGGAAACGTTAGATTCATCACGACATTGGTAAAGTTTTTACTGTTTAAAGGGACACTGCCACCTTCCCAAAAGTTCTCAAAGTACGCCGCTTGTGGTGCTTAATATGAAGTAATTGCTGCCGAACACGATTATGACATTTGTTTCTCACAAATAGTGCTCAACTTCCGCATGACCCCGCTTGCTCTCCCTGGATCCGCCTTTGGCTACATGCCTGGTTTCAGTTACCCCACGGCCCACCTTCCCCTACTGAAAGCAAAATGATATGCCCTGAATACTGAATAGTCTTTAATACTTTCTAGTAATCCTACCAATCCTCAATCCATTTTTGGTCAAGGCTTCTTGATCCAATCACAGTGATTTTAATACAGACTTCCAGCTCTAACATTTATTGTGATCGAGTTGTCCACGTGCATGTATGATTGGTTGCAGACACAAGATCACACTCAGCCGGTGAAACAGCCACATCATGCACTCCGTTGCTTTGTCTCACTTTCAAATTTCGTAGCAAAGAAAACCAAAAATGTGTATAGGACGCGTGCCGAAAAAAGCATATTTGACGCTATAAATGCAATGCATGCAGAGCGTAAGATCCGGACCGAGTGAGTCACAGGTCAGATACATGCATTCGTTAGCAGGTACCATTGTTCACGTAGCAGCTATCTGACACATGAAGCGATACGAATCATAAAGGCAATCGGCCGTCCACCACGCACCGTAGTCGTACCAGTTGATGAAAGCGCAGTTACCCACATCAGCATTGCCTCCATCATCATTACCCTCATCATCATTGTACCAGTTGTGGAAGTTTGTCGGCGATCCGTCGGTCCAGGTCCAGGAGGAGGAGCTGCTGGACCGACGTAGGCCGAGCCAGGCCGCGTCACCATCCATAATGTCCTCAGCGATGAAGGCATCAACGTCGATGTCGTGGATCGATACCATATCTGAGCCCGGGAATGTCTCAGGACAGAATTTGTTCGCGTCTGGCCAGGTAAGAAAGTAGCCGGACTTCCAGTAGCACATGTCTCTGTACTGTTTCCAGTCGGAAGATGGGCAGGCAGCGGAGGCGGCGGTGACGACGGCGGCCAGCAGCGTGAGACGCAGAGTCAACGGCATGGTGCCTCTGGAGAGGTCAGGACGGGTCATTGAGAGAGCAGAGTTGGTAGACCTGCAGAACGGCTGTGTAGCTTCGGAGCAGGAGGTATGGGAAATGGGGGTTGAGCATGTTTTGCTTATATCGACAAAGTTTTACCATGATTAAATATATTCAACAGGTTTGGAGTCGTTGGATAGCCTATCCTCTGGAACTGCCCTATCCTTACACAGTTTAACTGAAATTAATGTCTCAGTTTGTTGTTAAATCTAGTTCGAATCAGAAAAGTGCCTGGATCCGGGATCCAGCTGAGATCTGCATCTCTCTGTCCTGTGTCCGGGATCCACATGGGACACCAGATCCAGGTACACAATATGTGGGTGTCCTCAAAATTGAGCTAAAATCAATAATTGATATACAATATTGTGGATCACCTTAATAAACATCGGAATTTGAATCTGAATCTGAATCTGATAATTTTTCGTAAACGAATACATGATACAAAGTTGAAATGTTTGACAAACCTAAACAAAACTTTCAACGTCCATAGATGAACCACGGCCACTTATTCGTGTATAAACACAACTAAATAACTTCGCAGAATAAGCAAGTGATTTGACATCGAATTAATCTTCGCAACACAACGATCTTGTGAGAAACAGAAACAAAAATATTTGAGAGCCACAGAAAGGTGCAAATTGTTCTACTAATGGTGACGAATACCTAATTAGAGCAAGTATTGCGGTGGTTCTAAAAGCGTTGTATTTCCTCGCATCTTCAACAAGTACTTAGGCAAGTACTGTCTTGTATGTGCCACGATCCCGCCACGATCCCTCCAAAATCGATGACGTTTTGATGGCATAGCGTGATACTTAGCAGTCTGATTTCGCATTGTTCCCGGGAAAAAAGTTTGAATTAGAACCAAATAACTGACATTATATTTTGTCCGAGTAAATATATATATATATATATATATATATATATATATAATATATATATATGGGTGACTCTGGTAACATGCAATAAACTACATTTGCTAGCTTCTCTCTCAATTCATTCTGACGCTTGTCCGTGTTTTGATAAAGGTGAATTGTTTCCTTTAACTCGCCTCGGAAAAAACTGGGGAAATTTCAGCGGTAAAGCTCAAAGATGGTTTTGGTGGTTTTGCACCAATATCTAACGTGCAAACACAATTGCCATACCGTTTAACTGTGTCAAAAGTTTGCCAATTTAAGCAAACACATGCTCAACTAACCCCCATTTCCCCTACCTCCTGCTTCGTAGCTACACAGGCTACAGCTGCTCTTCAGATCTACCAACTCTGCTCTCTGGATGACCCGTCCTGACCTCTCCAGAGTCACCATGACGTTGACTCTGCGTCTCACGCTGCTGGCCGCCGTCATCACCGCCGCCTCCGCCAGCTGCCCGTCTTCTGACTGGAAACAGTACAGAGACATGTGCTACTGGAGGTCTGACCAGAATCTGGCCTCTTGGAGGGAAATCGCATACTTCTGCGATTTGAAGAGTCAGGGATCGGTTATGGTATCGATCCACGACCAAGAACTCGATGTGTTCATCGGTAAAGAAATGTTGAATGGTGACCAGGCCTGGATCGGCCTCTATCGGTCCAACGACACCACCCCCTGGACCTGGACCGACGGATCGCCGTTAGACTACATCAATTGGTACGGAGGCAGCCCGGAGTGGAATGGGGAGGCGTGCGGTGTCATCAACTATCAAACCAGGGGCAAATGGACCGCATACGCTTGTGATTGATACCAAGTTCATCTATTACATGTGTCAGACTGCTGCTACGTGAACAAGGTACCCACTAACTTAGGCATGTACGTACAATGAACAATACAATGCAAATACAAATACAAATACAAATACCTGACCTGCGATCGATTCTGATCGCATTCGATAAAAACATCCGGTTCGACCTTCCGATTCGACCCCACCGATCCGACCCTCTGGGTGCATTATATTTCCGTCAAATATGTGGTCATTTCGGCACACTTCTAATACATGGTTTTGGGTTTCATTGTTGTGAAATTTGGAAGTGAAGCAAAGGAACTGAGCAGATAATGTGACTGTTTTACTGGCTGAGTGTGGTATTTTGTCTGCAACCAGTCCTAAATGAACATGAATAACTCGATCCAGCTATTATTAGTGGTGTTTTTGGTTTGTTTGTTTGTGATTTATTCATGATTCACATAATAATGCATTAATTGCCATCTATAAATTGATGCAAAAGTGCTAAAGCACTTAAATCATGGCACCGCTTGCAAACTTTACAGGTAATTCTTCCGTTGGGCCGCCCACCAAAGCGCCAGATCTCGCGCGACCTAGATAAGTTTTAGAGCACCCCGCTCACCGCCGCCGCAGCGCAACCCACGTTACTGATTAAATCGACCGGAGTGGATACCAAATAGCTTTGGAAGCACCCGCTCACGCCGCCACCGCCGCCGCCGCCCACCACGAGACCGGATCCGTGAAGAAGCATGTCCAGCTGGTTTGATGGAGAAAGTATAGAGAAATCCGTCTGTAATAGTCCTGAAATATTCCGAAAGAGTTGTCTGAGTTCGTGGTAGTTTGAACAGTCCAGTACGAAATGTTTTGTGATTTCTTGTTTGTAATCACATTTGCATGCTGTGATTTTTTTTTTTTTTTTTGAAGAGGTGACTGTTTAGGTCTGAGATGCCCAGCCTTAGTTTAGTGTGGAGAATATTGCCGCGTTTTGAGCCTTCATAATAGTACTTTGGTGGGCGATGAGGATCTAGCAGCTGGGAGACTGCTCTTTTAAACTGGCTGTGTCGGGTAAGGTTGCGTGTCTGTTCGGGTAACATATTCGACAGACGTGTTGTGACTGGGATGAAGGACCGATATAAGGAGGTTGTACGATTGTGCGGTAGAGTGTGATATGTGCTGTTTCTGAGTGTTCTCCCTGTGTCTTGCTGGCGTGTATCTGGAAGTGTGTCCGTTATGTACTGTGGTATTCTTGTGTCGTTTCTGAGCTTAAAGTTTAGGTTGAGTTTGTGTAATTTTCGTCTGTCTGCTAAGCTAGTCCACCCTAAGTCGCGTCTAATCCGGTCCTGTCGATGTGCGGAAGGGAGTCCCTGTGATAAATCTAGCTATTCTGTTTTGCGTTTTTTCGAGTCGGTATGCATCGTGCATGGTAATATGTCCGTCGTATACAACGACGCAGTAGTCGAAAATAGGCGAGATGTATGTTAGGTATATTTGAGTGAGAGTTTATCTAGGAATGTATTGGGAAGTTAGATAAAGTGGACTTACTACTCTGTTCACTTTTGTATTGTTTCATTTATATGCATGTTAAATTTTAGATCTGATGAGAATGTTAGCCCGAAGTGTTTGTGTGCTGTGACGACGGGTATGGGCTGGTTGTCAAACGTTATTCGAGGTGTGTGTATTGTGTCGGTTTTATGTGAAAATGTGTGTTGGATTGTTTTTGCTGCGTTGAATGCGATAGCCCATTGGGTGATGTAGTTTGATATTGTGTTTAGGTCTCCTTGTAGTGATTGTTGCGTGGCTTGTGGGTTGTGATTAAATAGAATATAATAACCAGTAACCTCATGCTAATTAAAAGAGATAAAATGACAAAAAAAAATATATATTGAATATTTCGCCGTTGCGGCTTCTTCAGCAATCACCGCCGCTGAAGAAGAAGAAGCCGCAACGGCGAAATATTCAATATAATTTTTGTCATTTTATCTCTTTTAACTAGTATGAGGTTACTGGTTATTCCATTCCATTTAATCATTATGATCAACCTCAATCAGAGTTTCAATCATCTCAGAGCTTGTGGGTTGCCTTTGACGTGAGGTTTGTGTAGTGAGGTATAATCAGCAAATAGAAGTAGGTCGTTGGTCGTGGTGTCTGCTAGTCCATTTAGGTACAAAATAGCCAAAAGGGGTCCCAGGACTGATCCCTGCGGGCACCCTGAATTTAGAGTTCTTATTGACGACAATTGATCGTTGACTCTGACTTGTTGATTTCTTCTTTCTAGGTATGAACGTAACCAATTATGTAAAGTTCCAAAAACTCTAAATTCGGTTTCACACTTTTGTAGAAGTCCTTTATGCCAAATTTTGTCAAAATATTTCGAAATGTCCAAATAGATAGCTGTGAAGTCTTGTCCGCTGTCAGGTGACTTAAACAGATTGTAGGTGAACTAGTTGCATTTGTGTGTTGTGACCTGGCCTGTAACCGCTTTGCCTTTCTGTGAGAAGGGAATGCAGTGTTATGTGTTTATAGATCTAAGTGGCATTCGGTTACCAAAATTTTGGTTACCCCAAAAATTGTGTGACCGATTTGGTAATCGGTTGGTCAGGCTGATCAATTTTTGGACACTTTTCGGTCAGCTTAATCTTTAACAATTCACTTTTATGTCACATTTTTACGCATTCTTATTTCTATCCAGCAAATTGATGCAAAATGTGCTCGAAATTTAATTGATTGATGTAAATGACTTTGGTCTTGCTTGTGGCATCCACTACTTTGCTTTGTAAATGTATTTAGTTCCATTTTCACAATTATAATGTCTTTTTTTAAACTACGCGTTTGTCTTATGAATTGTGATGTAAGCAAAGCTATTTTTGCCAGTGTGTATATACAAATATACTCAGGGGCTTAGGCAGGGGGGGCAAAGGGGACACGTGCCCCCCATCGGACCGACTTTTTCACTAACAAATTATCGGCGACGTCCCTTTTTGTGACTTTTTGGGGCCCTGCAAAATATAGTGGTCTAAATCCGGTGCGATTGTTATTTTCGCGATATTTTTTTTCGGGGGCCATTTGCTGAGGGGGCCCCTGGGGATGTCGTGCCCCCCTTGCTAGAGGTCTGGCTGCGCCCCTGAGTATACTATTCGAAAATCGGTCAAATCTTGGACATTTTTGGCCTCAGCCCAAAATCGGGTCAATATTTGGTACAACCAAAATGCCTTCATGTGTTGGTATTGGATTGGTTTTGGCCAGGAAATTTTGGGGAAAATGACATCGCTAGTAAATATTATTGGTAATCTATTAAAACCTGAGCACCGACAGGGGGCAGATATCCCTGTTTTTTTAGGAGTAGCGGAAAAAACGCTGAGCGTAGCGCCGCCAAATTTTGCACAACTCTCTGGGCATCCCTAATACCCACACAATGTGAAAGTTGTAATATCCTAGCTTTCAAGGGCACGTCGTCAGGTCACATTCAATGACCTGAGCTCAAGTCACGTTTTTTTTAGTTTGACATCATGCCCAGGCCAGAGTGGTTAAACAAATAGTTTGAAACTCACGGTGTGTAATCAGGACGTATGTATCTACAGTTCCTTGATCTCTTTTCTGTATAACGGTGATCTGAGTTTTTATATTAATATACTTATCCGTTTATATAAATAATTTTATCCGGTAGTACCCGATAGTAACCGGTAATATTTACTCGTGAATTTGATTATATAAAGAAGACTAACGGGAAATTTTGCATTGTAAGAGCAGATAGTTGTATATGGGCAATTCCAGGACAGATCACCAAGGCATGGTAACCACACCCCCTCCGATTTCGCTTTAAAGTAGTGTATGGGGTTATCTTGGGCGCTGATTTCGTTTCTCGAATTTATATGGTCGTCAGCTTACAGGGTCACAAGATACAGGTCAACGAAAAATCAGGTCAAGGTCAAACATCCCACTACGTTTGTCATTATATTCCAAGATGAAATTACATATCAGACAAAACTATATATCATTAGAGAGGGAAGAAAACAACAAACATGATGACATAAATTTCCCTAAGTCAAAATTTGAAATAATTTGATCTGATGACCTTGAAGTGATGTCAAAGATCAAACTATGTTTGCCCGTTTCGATTTTGTTAAAATTTGCACATAAGTTGGCTCATTCAAAAAGTAACTTACATGCAAAATTGCACGTGGTAAGTGCAACTTCTTAGGGTTCAACAGGGGGCATATGTAATGACGTCATTTTCCCAGCAAGTTTACGAATTACGATTTTCTCCCCAAATGTATGCAATTATGGGCGTCATTTAAAAACACCTGGCCCTATATAATACACTTATGACATTATTTATGTAATATAAAAAATAAGTAAAACCAATATATATGATAACAATATAGATAATTCGTATCGTCCTCTAATGGACTTTCATACGACAATATATCGCATGCACTTAATCACACGGGTGTGCATCTACCGTTTGATTATAATTCTGATCAGTAAGTAGATGTTAATTGTGTTGGCCTGAGTTACTCATTTTGTCACATTTGGGTCTTTGGTCATATTATCGGTGTCTCTGATTGGTCGGGTCCGGGATCGTGTCCACGTATGTCCCGTCCCGGGCGCAGCGAATGTTGTACGATCGGCTCGCTTGTTGTGTCGCTTAAAAGGGAAGCAGTGACATTTTGATTTGTTAGCATCATTTTATGAGGCTACCGTCATGGCATAATAATGATTTTGTCTAAATTAAGGATAAAAAGCATTATTCCCTTCTTCAAAGTTAGAAGTTTGTAACAATTAAAAAGCCGTTACATGTATTTCTTTCGCAGTTCATGTTAGGCGTTTTCTCTACCATAATGGCAACGCGTCATATCTGGCGCATCTGTTTCAATTTGTTACCAACTGTTTGACATCGGTCCATGTCCCTGAAACGAATCGCGTGCACTAAATAATTCGTCGTTAGGTGCATAAATTAATCATACATTTCATTGTCACTTTTTCTATTTTTTAATTAGTGTTTTGGGAAAAATGTCTCTTTGCATTGAGAAGTCAAACCGTTGTATTATATACAGCCATAGAAATAATAGGGCAAACTCCGAATGTTACAAATAAATTAGTCATAATGATTGTGGTAAAGATTGGAGGTCGCGACCACTACGTATCGTATCTATTACTAAAGCAGTTGGGTGCATAAGGCTACTGCTAATTTTGGACCCTTTATATTCAAATGTTTGTTGATTGCAAGGATAGGAGGGAACTAATCATTGAAAAACCAGAGTTCAATATTACAATTTTTGTTTACCGTTTCTTTAAAATTGCGTTTTTCGTGGGAACTGAAATTAATTACCATTTATCTACATAGAACCGGTCGTTTAAAGTGTGGAACGTCATATAACAACATGACCTTCACATATCTTTCGGTAGGAATGTTTTTATGCAAAATGTTATAAGTTTAAAATATATTGGTCCTGTCTGTCGATTTCAAGTAACTACTTTTTTGTGGGAAAAAGGTCAATATTTGCCTGTAGCACCATCACGTTCACGTGGAAATAGCAGTATGGATTTTGTTGACTACCAATTCCATGCCCGTCTTAGCGCTCGCCACATTTAATTTTATGGTGATGGCGTGTTGTGACCGTTATAACGCACAAACTTCGTTTTAAACGTATCGAAGGCAACCCACATAGAACCTAAAGAAAATATCCAAGAAAATGGTCATATTACAGGCACATTGTATGTAATAGCTTGGCTCTTTTGATTCAGAAAAATGAAACATGCTCTTTCATGACGAATAACAATTCGGGATTGGGCACAGAGACGCAGGACAAGTTTTTCTTCCGTTTGTAATTGAGTCTCTAATGGGATTTTATGCTTGAACAACTTGCTTGTAACCTACTTAGCACGAGGCTTTACACCAAATTGCTACTGATCATAATTATAAATCAACAGTAGATGCAAATAGGTTGCTGCGAAATTGCCGTTACATTGGATGTCCATCAAAGGACGATATTAATATTATATCTATTTGTTATTTGTATTGTTTTTATTATGTATTATTTGTGCTGTTTTTCTGCAAAACATGTCATAAGTGTATTATAACTATATAGGTCAGGTGCTTCAAATGACGGCTCATATGCTTAAATTTTTGTAGAAAAACCGTAAATAATCTTCTTGGCAAATTACGTCATTACATATTCCAACTGTTGACCCCTAAGGAGTTGCACTTACCACGTGAAATTTTGTAAGCATGTTACCAATTAAATGAACTCACTTTCGTGCCAATTTGAACAAAATCGAAACAGGCAAACATAGTTTGACCTTGACCTCACTTCAAGGTCATCAGATCAAATTGCAAAAAAAAAATATTAAGGGGGTAAATCATTTCGTCATCATATTCGTTGTTTCTTCCTCTCTCTAATGATATATTGTTTTTCTCTTATATGTCTTGTTCATTCTGGGAGATATAATAACAAACGGGGTTGATGTTTGACCTTGACCTGGATTTTCGCTGTCTGTATCTTGTGACCCCGTAACCTGACGACCATACAAATTCAAGAAACGAAATCAGCACCCAAAATAACCTCATATACCACTTTAGAGCGAAATTGGAGGGGGTGTGGTATACATTTGCACTCTTACCTTGGTGATTTGTCCTGGAATTGCCCATATGAACTCATAAAGTTTCAATTGATACCAAGAATATCTGGGAAAAGCCGTGTTCTAAGACTCAGTTACCCAGAACGCACGAAATATTACCGGGTACTACCGGGTACTACCAGGTAAAAAGGGTAAAAAGTTTTTACCTGGTAGCACCCGGTAGTATTCGGTAATATTTCGTGCGTTTTGGGCAATTGAGTCTAAGAACACAGCTTTTCTCAGATATTTTGTATATCAGTTGAAACTTCATTAATTCATGTACAATTATCTGCTCTTACAATGCAAAATATCCCGTTAGCTTTCTTGGTATAATCAAATTCATGAACAAATATTACCGGGTACTACCGGGTAAAATTGAATCCTTCGTGAAAACGGCTACTAGTAGCAATGGACTTGCTCATGCGGCTTCACTATTCAAAGACCTGAAACTCCCGAAGGTATAAGATATAGCCAAGCAACAAACACTTATTTTAATTCACAGAAAAAAAGCTTTGCCAACCAGATTAGATATGATTTTTAATATACAGCAGCCAAGAGCAACAGTTACCATAATTATTCAACATATAACTGAACCTTTCTCATATATCTCATATAAACTTAATATAGCACAAACTGTTAGATGGCAGGGACCTATGCAATTATTGAATTACCCCCAAGTACCCTTTAACAAATGATGTTCCTTCCTTGAAAAATATAATTAAGCAAGTCACTAAAAAATACTTCATGCAATCTAACGTTTCGTAATGATTGCACCATACATGGTGCAATAATTACTGTATTTTATGTAATCACTACTGCAATCAATCATTACTGTAATCATTACTGCAATCAATTATTACATTGTGCAATCATTACTGTGTGTGTCACCCATAAGTCTGTGTGCATCATTCATACAATCATAGACTCACAATGAAAAAAATACTTATTGAATAACGCACCAAGTATTTTAACCAAGTACATCAAAACATTATAACTTACAAAAAATACGGGGCGTAGTTGCGGGCAGTCATTTGCTGTTTTCAGCTGTGACTACTTTTTGCATTCTCTTATATGAACTAATATAAAACTCAACTTGCCTCTCTTCTTATGCTTCCTTATGTTGGTTTCCAGTTCTTGGGAAGTGCCGCGACATTTCTGTTTTCTTTTCTGGTGTTAACGTAAGGTGTTTTGCATCGCCTGGATTGAGGGCGGCGGTACATCTGATCACCCTTTAAATGGTGGTGGTTAGAAAAGCAAAATAAAACAAAGATTACAACAATTTAACTGTTACGACCTATTCCGTCGGTACCACTCGAGTACAGCTGACTGATATAAGCTTGCATCAGTATGCCAGTGGGTACACGTGCCGTTTGTGTGTATTTCCCCCTCCACTGTACATGGTCCTCATGTTGACCGCACCCCGGAACTTGCTGTGGCAATAATTGCACATAGGGGGGGGGGGACTCGGCTCCCATTTGGTGCCTCCGATGCCGGCGTGTATGGGCCGTGGCATAGCCTATCTGATTTGCCAGCGTGGAAAAGGCACAGCAGACTTGAAGGACTCTTCCTGCCCCTCCCCTCCACTCCTCTGACGTCACCTCTGACGTCAGAGACTGAGCACTGAGCAGCGTGTGTCTCTGCCAGATGGTGAAACATGGCAGTCGTTTTCTATAGGCCTGGTAGTGCCAGGGCGCTACCAATAGTTTTACATTTTAACATTAGGCCTATGGCGTTGCGTGGTAGTATTCAAGGTTAGCATTGGGGCCCTACCAATGATTTTCAGAAAATGTTGCCCCTGCGGTGAAACAATTACATAGGTGGTAGAATAGATACTGAGAACTGCGTGCCGACGTCACGGCGCTGTAACTTATTCCGTTTCACGGCGGCAATAAGCATGCCTAGGTCAGGTCAAATGAGATAAAGATAAAGCCGTGACCTTATCATACTAAAGAGTAAGACTACATCAGGTGCATGTTCGAAACGCTTTGATTGAAGTAGTGTGGAAACTCAACCGACAGATGTGTCTGCGCGCCGGTTACGTTCACCAGCGCGGCGGCCGGGCGCGTTGCCGCACATCTTGGTCAGCCACCAGAAGGTGGCTCTAAAAATAGCATTACGAAAATGATACAGGATCACATCTCATATGGCCCTCATAAGTTTTGTTAGTTAAATTATACAATTTTTGATAATATAAACTGATATTTAGGGGTGGCACAAAACCGCCAAAATTAACTGCGCGGCCGCCGTCAATAAGGGCGAACGGCCCCCCGGACTCAGCTAACAATCGACCATATGGCTACCATATACATACATGTCGCGTACCATCTATACATATCGCAAAACATCAGAGAACCAGAGTTCTACATGGGGCGGCTATCCCCATGGCTGGCCGAGCCCCACGGCTAATGGGGTGGGCTGACTGGAAAATCTCTAGATCATGGCTGGGCTACGGCTGTGGCTGCATACGCTATGAAATGCCTAAAAATGCCTCCTGGAAGATCTTGTCATCAATCTCAGCAAACCAATCATGTTAAAGAAGTCTTGATGTTGTCATAACAGTAGACTAAAAATAAACACATAAAATGAGTTAAAATCCTCACGGTTGGCCAACGGCCAGCCATTGACATTTGGGATGGCTGTGGCTGTGATGCCATGGCTGTGGGGCGGCTAGGCCAAGGAAAAGTGCAGCCATGTCGAACTCTACAGAGAACCACACGCGAGACGTGAGACGTGAGCCAATGTAATTTTTTGAAGATCGATATTTTTGGAGTCGCCCTACCTACCAGTGAAGTACAGTGACGACTTTCAAACGCTTTACAAAGAGTACAATGACGACTTTGCCGACGCCTCCTCGGACGCTGAGACGCGTCAGTGCCGTCTGTATCAGACTGGTCGCTCCGTCGGTGGCTCCCCGTCGGTCGCTCCGTCGGTCCGTCGGTCGCTCCGTCGGTGGCTCCCAGGGTAAGTCAAGTTTGGCCTCGCTGCTGGCGACAGTGTCCAACCCTCGCCTCTGCCACGCCTCCATCACAGGTTCAGCAGCGGACGGTAGGTAGGTACAGGGTAGTGCAATGATGTTCTGTCCACTTCATCGACACCACCCGATGACGATGATCCCGGCGAATGAATTCTTCGTGAAAACGGCTGGTAGCAGTCCTTTCAGTACTTTATTCGAATAAACCCTCCATTTAGCTGGGGAGATGTTTGTTTTCGTCTGTAGGAAGCTAGCGTAGAAAGTATTCTGAAAAAGCTTTGGTTAAGCGCACCTGTTTAGTTCAATGTCAGCTTTGTCCATCGGTGCTGTCTGTCAGTGCTACACGCAGTTAAATCTATTGAAACTTGTACTGCCCTCGCCCCTGATACCGGGGAGAGGGCTATAGTAATTGCATTGGATTCCACTGCCTGCAGCACTGACAGATAGAGGCAGAGACAGCGGACAGAACTTTTGCATGGACAGAACATTTGCTCTACACTGTACAACCCCCACCAGTAACGTTTGGTAACACTCAGGAGTTTGGGCGTTAAAAACCTACTAAATCATAGGGTTTCTATGATAAATCGGTGATTTTCAGATGAGGTTGGCTCGGAATCTATTGAACATATTTCAAATCTGACTTCTGGACCAGATAACTATCAGCTTTGGATACAACGTTTCTATTTACAATTGTTCGATATTCTGGGCACAAAGAGGTTAAATGGGCTTGGGGATTAAACAAATATCGCAACGCCCAATGCAGACTGTAGTGTGGCGTGCAGATGTGGCGACTACAGCGTCATCTATAATGCTAGAAGAAGCCCTTAGTTATTTGATTACCGCTGTCAAATGCTACGAAAGATACTGATTTGTATAATATTTCGACTAAGGGCGCGATCGGCAACAGAGTGAATTCGCCCTCCGACGAATCCAGCGAAATCGCTCTCCGACGATTTAGCTGTCTCGTCCGTTTGGGAACAACAAAACTATCCGCCGGTTTTGTCACTGCTGCAGCATTTCATAGTTTGTGTGGTTATTTTACACGTTATCAGAAATATCGGTACTTTAAACACTTTTTTCAGAAATGATGCTCGGCGGTAGAGACAGGGCATGTCATATTCTCTTTTTCTCATGTTTGACAAACACTGCAAAACAAATTTGTTCTCCCGACGACTGGTTTGAAAATTATCGCTCCACAGAGCTAATTCGTCAGGCGAATTCGCTCGGTCGCTGATTCGTCGTGTTGCCGAACGCAATATTCGGTGACACCGACGAATTCGTCGTGATACCAGCTAATTCGTCGTGATACCGGCTAATTCGTCGTGTTGCTGATTGCGCCCTAATTTGCAGTAGATTAGCTATAATTGAATTAAATCCATAGTGATTAAACATATGAAAATGTATGTTATTGATACAAAACAATAGCCGTTTTCACGAAATATTTATTTTCACCCGGTAGTACCCGGTAGTACCCGGTAATATTTAGTGCGTTTTGGGTAAATGAGTCTAGGAACACGGCTCTTTCCACTTTCCAGACATTTTTTGTATCAATTGAAACTTCATGAATTCATATTTCATGTACAGTTATCTGCTCTTACAATGCAAAATTTCCCGTTATTTTTAATTGTATAATCAAAGTCATAAACACATATTACCGGGTACTACCGGGTACTACCGGGTACTTCCGGCCCGGTAGTACCCGGTAGTACCCGGTAATATTCGTTCATGAATTTGATTATACAAATAAAACTAACAGGACATTTCGTATTGTAAGAGCATGTAATTGTATATGATTTATGAATTCATAAAGTTTCAATTGGTACCCAACAAATATGGGACATGCCGTGTTCCTAGGCTTAATTACCCAAATCGCACGAAATATTACCGGTTTTACCGGGTACTTCCGGGTAAAAATAAATATTTCGTTAAAACGGCTAGTACTGTTAATTTATAATAGACAGAACAACTACCAGAAATACTATGTATTGTTTGTCTAATTCATTTTGGGGTTACATTCCTCACCGTTCTACCCGTTGTTGTATAACACTGGGTAGGTACTGGGTGGCGGTTTGATGAGATGGAGGGATATCGGCGGTACCAGATAGGCACCGCTCGATTCTTGAAGCGCAAATGCAGATGATTAACTGATAACGGTGGATGAGCAGATTGGCATTGTGTGCAGCGAGATTTGCTGTAACATTAGCCGTTTTCACGATGACTTATTTTGCGCGAAATGTTTTAAAACATTTTAAAATGTTTTAAAAATATTGAGTAGTAGCGGTCTCCATGATGGACTAATTTGCGAGAAATGCTTTAGCCCTCGCTCTACGGTCCCGTAGGACGAAGGTTAAAACATTTTTTTCGTCAATAAGTCCATCGTGAAAGCTCCTACTACACAGGGGCCGCGCCACCGGGGGGAAGGGGGGGACGTAGGGGGAGAGGGAGGGGCGACTGCCCCCCAGGGCGTGCATCACCAGGGTGGGGGCGTGAGGAGCAACATATCTTTTAACCCCAGACAGTGAGTCACGGGCGGCCCTTCAACACAAAGAATGGTGCCGCACTGGCACACTGTCAGCTATAAGAAAGAAAAACAATGGTAGTGATGGTCCCTGTTCAACGCACTTACCATACATACGCTAGAAGCCTCTTGAGGAGCACACTGGTAGGCCCCAGTAACGTAGACAGAAGGGGCCCCGATACTAAACAGGAGGCCCCAGTACTAGAACAGGAGGCCCCCCAGTACTACACAGGAGGCCCTAATCTATAGCAACAGAAGGGCCTCGCAGTTAACGATAGGAACGAGAGGAAGCCCCCAGTGCACCCGAGTTAGCTTACATCAGAAGCCCCAGTACTAGAACACACGAGGCCCCCATAATAAAGATGATGCCAGCCAGTATCTAACACACAGGCAGGCCCCGTACTCAAAACGAGGAGGCGTCCGTGCAGGTGCCTAGTAACAGGAAGGCGCCCTAGTGCAAGTGCTAAAACAGAGGCGCCATGCAGGGCTAGACAGAGCTCCAGTGCAGTGCAGACAGGCAGCCCCAGTACGATGTGGAAGCAAGGTTAGTGTAGGCCCACAGTACAGTGCTAAACAGGAGAGCGCCAAGTGCAGTGCTAAACAGGAGGCCCCCAGTGCAAGGTGCTAGACCAGGAGGCCCAGTGCAGTGCTAGACGGAGGCCCCCAGTCACAGTGCTAGACAGGAAGGCCCCAGAGCAAGTGGCTAGATCCGAGAGGCACCCAGTGCAATGCAGACAGGAGGCACACGGCATAGCAGTGCTAGTATCACCCAGGAACCGCTCTATGAGTCTAAACAGGTAGGCCCCCAGGCAGTGCTAATACAAATTCAATATTGTATAGATGAGAAAACTGATAAATCGCAACGTTTGAGGCCTTTAATTGTGTTGTTTATAAGTTATGACTATATGCTATATCTTATTTGCGGTAAAAGCTCAGCTTTCATCACTTCTACCATCGCTACTTAAATAGCAAATAATCAGTTTTTAGAGGTCCGCAGTCCGCCACTATAAGAGCAAAGCGACAGGGATAAGAAAATGCAGCAGAGGCGCGCTACATATTTCTAAGATAAAAAAAAGTGACAGGCGCCGCTCCCCGCGGCGTAATCCTTTTTCACAAAGTTTTCATATGCTTGGTACAAAAAATAAATTTATCTGAATATATAAGCTAGCTTCAAACTGAATGTCGTTGTTTAAAAGATGAATATGCAGACCTCAGTTTTACTAACTCACTTCTAAAAGTTGGTATGGCTCATGCCATACTGCCACACTGGTATTCTCATCCTTGTAGACTGTGCCTTTTCACGTTTCATTGAACCATTTCAACACTTGGGAATATAGCCCATCCGCCCTCCGCTGGGTAATGGGGCCGTTAAAGGCACCGCACCGCTTCCTTGCGAAATTATATACGTGCTTGTGGTATTGTCCGTAATTGTATGTCCGCATGTTCTCCTGATTACGCAACATCGTCTTGTGGATAGTGCTGTGTAGTCATCTTATACGATATTAGGAGAAAGATAAAACTAATACCAAACAATATAAGTGAAAAATTAACTAAGTCCCATAGTGAACTTCATCGTAATGGCACCTCAAGCTAATAGCTAATTCCAGTAAGAAAACTATTTTTACATTTACAAACCGGTAGTCCAGTCCGCGCAGAAACATGTCGAGCAGAGAGGCGCGGGTTTGAGGCATCACAAGAAAAAGTGGCCACGATGTTTGGTTCTCCCTATCGGAGTACGAAGAGCAATAGGTAGATATCGCCATGTGTTACCATTAAAGAAGCAAATAAACATCGGCATCGTTTTGGTAGCCCCAAATCAATGGAGGCCCCTACAGTCAGGGAGGCCCCCTGGGGAGGAGGCCCCCTGGGAAAAGGAGGCCCCCTTTCGACTTTGACCCCCCAGGTAAAATCTGGTGGCGCCGCCCCTGCTACTACAAAAAACATTTCAAAATATTTTAAAACATTTCGCGCAAAAAATCCATCGTGAAAACGACTATTGTCAAGTAGGTTTGTGATATGTTCATTAACTAGTAAAGCATGCATGGCATGAAACAGACGAAGCGAGTTATTGCATTTGTGTCCGGCAATACTGATAAACATTTCTGTTTGTTGCAATAGCGAAACAATAGCCATTTTCACGAAGGACTTATTTTTGCCAAGTAGTACCCGGAGAACCCGGTAATATTGCATGCGTTTTGGGTAATCGAGTCTAAGAAAACGGCTTTTCCCGGATATTTTGTATCATTTGAAACTTTATGAATTATAAAGATTCAATTGGCACCCAAAAATCCGTGATAAGCCGTGTTCTTAGACTCAATTACCCAAAACGCTCAAAATATTACCGAGCACTACCGGGTAAAAATAAATCCTTCGTGAAAACGGCTTATACTTACCTGCTCCTTTCTGTGGCTCTCAGTTATTTGTATTTCTGATTCCCACCTGCGGAGGTGAATTCGAAGTCAAAGCACGTCCTTCAGATTCAGATGAATGTATTACCTACACCACAAATACCAATGCAGGTCCTGGTGGTGGTGACATACATATACAAATAACACTAACACAATAGCCGTTTTCACGATGGATTATTTTGTGCGAAATGTTTTAAAACATCTTAAGATGTTTTGAATGTTTAGTATGAAAGTTTTTTAGTATAACGATATATTCGCAAGAAAAATAGGTTACTGATTAGGCTGATATTTATCATCTACTCAAGAGTTATGAAACATGAAAGAGCTCTTACAAGTTATTATGATACAACATGTTTTCGTGTTCTAAGAAAATAATGCGTCTAGAGTCCGTTTGTTCAGTTAAGCGTTATCGCCATAATTAGTTCTCAATCTGGCAGCGTCATGGATCACAAGTCTCCTTCGCATGGCGCAAATAAATGCGCTAGAACGATCGCTGGAGGCGAGTCCATTATGAGTCAGGGAAGTTGCTAGTTGAGCGAACCAATAGCGTGCCCGAGACCGATATGTTTTTTCAGATGTTCTGAAAAGTATCAGTAGGTGAAGATCTGGCATCACAGCTAACCTATACATAATTATCTTGCTAGTTACCACCAAACCACAAATTGGCAACATACTATATTCTTGCCAAGTGCCAACATATTACAAAATTCTGAGAGACATTTCAAGACAAAAATCTCTTGCAAAAGTTGCGTAGTTAAGGAAAGAATAAGTACACTAAAACTTTCATACTAAAAAAATTCAAAAAATCTTAAGATGTTTTAAAACATTTCGCGCAAAATAATCCATCATGAAAACGGCTAATATACAACAATTTTAACAGCTCATACACCATATGTCATCGCCGAACTCGCAAGTCCATCTTCGTCTTTCAAAATTGAAGATTCGTAGTGAGTCCAATATATTTTTTAACTGTTCCATAGTATGACAATCTGAAATTTTTTGGCCTAATCTATTTCATTCTTCTTTTTTTTTTGAAAAAATAAGGTATGGTATGAAATAAGTCGGGACTGTACTAATCTGATCTTTCTTTGGTGATCTCTACGTCATAAATAATTTGGTCTGACAATAATGCTTTCAGCGTTTTATTACTGGACTCAGATTGATATTTGTTTTGTTAACAAAGTCTGGCGTGTCTATTATCCAAATACTTCCACTTTAACTCAGATAACATATATTAAACACTATAGTGTCTATCATATCTACCTAAGACAAACCTGGCTACTCTTCCTTGGACCATTTCAATAACATGTTTCAAACGCGAGGCAATGGGATTCCAAACACAACATGCATATTCTAGGATTGGTCGAACTTGGGATGCATAAACAGTTTCCTTGACCTTTTGGGGACATTTACTATATGCTGTCTTTGCAAACCTTAGGACCTGATTGTTTTTCCCAGGTGTTGGGCGTCAGTCACGTGACTTTGGACCCAGGATTTCGCTTGCATTAAAACTGTTGTTATTATCATTAAATGATAACAAATAAATATGTTACCAGCCATAAAAGCAAACTAGTTATGTTCATGAATTAATGCGTCTCTTTAGAAAACGTGGCCAGATAAAGTAATACAATCATTTCAATAAAAAATGTTCACATTAACCATTGTATTTCCCATTGCGGCGAAACGCGATGGACCCAACCACTGGAGTGCTTCGGCCACAAGCGCTCGTGCGCCGAATCGGTCATGTGACCGAGCTCAGACGCCCTCACCTTATTTATATTGCCTTGGTTTTTCCCAAGGCTCTATAACAAGGTAGGCCATTCCGGCCAAAAAACAGGGTCTCAAGCCCTGATTGGTTGTGGAACGAAGTATGACGTAGTAATGAGTCATGTACGTCCACTGGTCACAAGGTTCTGGTAGCCGGCAAATGGCCAGCGTGTTAAATCTCGTTGTATCACCCCTCATGATCTCGAATTAAAAAGGCTAGCGAGACGCAGAACACACAGCTTTCGAAATCTCTCTAACCAAGGCCAATCGAGTGTGTTGACATTTTTTGTGATTAGGTGAATATTGGAGGTCATCAGAGGTCTCAAAGGTCACGTATTCAAGTGAAAAGACTGCTATAAAGCTCCCAAATATCTCTGGGGACTATGGGACCAATGAACAAAGGAAAGCAATCCGCAAGCTCATGAAAATTCAATTCGAAATGACTTTATCTATTTAAGCTCAGGTTCATAGTTTAGACTCCAGAGGTCACGCAAAAGTCCAGGAGGTATATTTTTTTCTTAAAGTTTGGTTCATAAATAACTTTTTAATGATTAGACATATAGAAGTAATTTTTTTGGGAGGGGTAATTGGCCATTTTTTCCCAACTTAGATCTAGGGTCAGGCACTAGAGCCAAGGCGGCGGAGGCCGGCCGCTCCCCCCCCCCCCCCCGGAGGCCTGGCAGCCCTTTTCGGGCGCGCGCAGCGCGCCGAAAAGGGCGACGAGACCGCGCGAAAGCGCGGTAATCATGGGTCTACAGTCCACGCCGAAGCGGTGGTCTTTGAAAGAGTTAAGAGCATTTCGGGGAGATTCCTCTAGCGGCCATCAGGGCCCTCTCTGAAAGACCCTTGGACGTTCAACAGTGCCCATGCATGTCAGAGGGGCCCCGGACAAGCCAAAAGGGCCTGAGCCGGGTTCAACGGCCCCCCTGAACACGTGGAATGGCCCTAGCCAGCACAGAGGGCCCCTGGGAAGGCGAAGGGGCCAGTGGGGAGGTCAAAAAGGCCCCTGATCGAGTCAAGAGGGTCTTCCTGAACACGTCCGAATGGGCCCCTAGCCAGCACAGAGGGCCCCTGAGAAGGTTCTGAGGGGCCCCTGGGAAAGGGTCGAGAAGGGTACCTGGAGCGGGTTTAGAAGGCACTCCTGAACATTCGAATGAGCCCCTAGCCAGAGCAAAGAGGGCCCCTGGGCAGGTTGAAGGGGCCCCTGGGCAAGGTCGGAGGGCCCTGAGCCGGGTCGGAGGGCCCTGAGCAATGTCGGTGGACGAAAAAGGCAGCCAGCGCAATTCTTACTAAGGTCGAAAGGCCCCTGAGCAGGCTGGAGACCCTTACAGACCAAAGGGCCCCTGATAAAGTTTAAAGGGCCTGTGCAGGTCAGAGGGTCCCCTGAACGACAGAAAGGACTCTGGGTGGGTCAGAAGTGCTCATGAACATGCCAAATTTGGCATCTCACGGTACGGAGGAGTAGAGACCTTTTCATCCATTCCTACTGCCCTTTCAACGCGCGGCGGAATAGCCCCTCTCCGAGCCCCTCTTGGGGGAATTCCTGGCTACGTGGATTGGTAGAGACCCTTTTGAAGGCGCCGACCCGGACGAAAATCCTGGCTCTTTCAATGCTCGGGAATGAGCCCTCTCGAAGGCGCCCCCCCCGCCGGGCGAAATTCTGGCATGTGCATGTTTACAAGACCCTTTTGAGGCGCCCCCGGACGAATCCGGGCTACGTTGCCTGTTTTTCATGGGTTTCTTGAGGGTCCTACGGTCCTGTGTCTAATTTATCTCAAAAGTTGATTTTTTCTTCAAGATCACAAAAATTAAACAATATGTAATAGCAAATCACAAAATAAAGTGGCCGAAATCCCGTAAAGTTTTTCATATCCCGCTCCTTTTTTTGGGGGCCTTTTCAGCGCCCGGGAGACCCTTTTGAGGCGCCGCCCCCCCCCTCTGGCGAAATCCCTGGCTACGTGCCTGCAGGGGGTAGGTTCCTATTCAATGGGGCTTTCAATCCCCACTACACACACACACTGGCGAACAGGGTGGGGGCCGCGGCCTTCCCGCAGGCGCCCGGGTCGGTGGGCCGGCCCGTGTTTGGCCTCCCTATTCAGGATTCTGCTGTCGCCCCATCGGCCCATCATCGCTGCTGCAGCCGCTCACGTGCACTGCCTGTGGGCAATGCAGGCCCAGCCCCGCCGGTAGGCGCAGTACCCTGACGGGCACCACTCTGCGTGGTCCAGGACTAGGAGGGGGGGGATACTGGCGGATCCAGGGTGGGGCCGCACTCCGTATTACCCTGGACTAAGAACTCTACCGACTCGGCTTTTTGAACCACACGATAATAATGAACTTAACACTGTGTTAATGATTGCAGCACTCTCCAGCACTCCATTTAGGCATCCGTATTTGTGGCATTTTACCGCACTTGGTGAGATTGGGCCCTGGATCCGCCAGTTGGGGGGGGGGGCTGAAGCCCAATTGAATAGATACATACAGTGGCATATCAACTCCCTAGGATCTACAGTCAGGCAAAAATTGCAATTAACCCGTCCCCAAAAAAATTATATTATATTTCAATCATTAAATATTATTTATGACAAACTTTTATAAAAAAATGCCTCCTGACCTTGATGACCTCTGAGTCTTAACTAAGAACCTAGTTTAAATTCGATAGAGACAAGTCGTTTTGAACTTTCAATGGCTTTTCCGATGCCTTTTTTTCCTTTGTTTAATTGGCCCATAGTTCCCGAGATATTTCGGAAAGCTTCTATAGCAGTCTTCCTTTGGAATACGTGACCTTTGCTGACCTCTGGTGACCTAATATTTACCAATCCAAAAATGTCCAACACAACTTCAAATGGCATTTGAGAGGCTTTCGAATGCTGTGTTCTGCGTCTCGCTAACTTCTTTAGTTTTGGAGTTAGAGGGGGCGATGACAAACGAGATTACCGCTGGCCCATGCCGTCTACCGAACCTGTGACCGCTGACGTCACGACCACGTGACGTGACGTCACTACCAATCAAAGGCTGGCTTTGCTGGACCCTCGTTGGTAATGCTGAAGGTGCCGGAGTGAGCCCCCCTGGTTTTTCCTATCATTTTTGATATATGCGCACTCCACTTCATATTGTCTGTTTACGAGCGAGCGCGAAGCGCGGAGCGAGTCCTCATTGAATACCGGATTTTTCTCACATATAAGCGGCCGACCGGCCGGGCCAGACCCGCGGACGCTGGTCAGAAGCTTAATTTATCTTTTGAACCCGCATGTCCGATTGACAAGCGTTCTTCCGCCATCTGATAGCCCCCATGCAATGGCATTATATTATTTACATGTTTTTCAATCATGTGATGGGTTCAGACGGCCGCGTGACCGTGCCAGCGTCAGGGGTGTCAGAAAAGTATTATCCTGCTGTAGCTGAGAAACGGCTGACTATAAAAGCTAAAATTTTGTGTGAGGCTGGAGACCACAGCCACTGGCAGTTGCACAAGGTAGACTCGCGGTCACACTGCACGTGCGCACGTGCACCCCTGTTTCCGTCCACAAAAATTACCATACAAACATCGTTCAAATACCGGACCTATGTTTCGGCAACCAAAAGTCGCAAGAACGGGTCAAAACAGAATGCGGTAGAGAAACGATCCGCCCGGGCGTATGCACCAGTGTCCGACCCGCGGCGCGTGGTACGTGCAAAGTTACTGGCTATACAGCGCAAATTCATAGTTTTATGACTCTTCACAATTTAAATCAGTGCTCCAGCACCTATGGGAAGTGAAGCGATGAAACAAACACCAAATGGTGTAGACCCAAGTACGTCCTCTAATCATTGCAAAAATTGAGGCTTTTATGCAGTATTTTCGCTGTTTTAAAAAATCTGACTGTAATATTATTTATTGACGATTCTATAGCATTTCCTTCATTACAGCCGCCGTAGCTTTCAAAACTAAAGGGTGCTAGACGATAGAAATGATGGCAGCTGTAGCGCTCAAATCCATCTAATACCACCAAAATGATTTTTGCCTACACCAAACATGAAGTTATAATTGCAATTTTAAAATAACGCTTCAAAACCTATTTAGTTCAAAGTATCGATTTAGTTCGGATTTTATTTGCGACGGCAAAACAACACTAGCGGAAACAATTTCAAATGCATGCTTTGCACAAGACGAACCTCCGTTGGACGGGTGAATAAATT
Organism: Semibalanus balanoides; assembly: GCA_014673585.1. Lineage (NCBI taxonomy): Eukaryota > Metazoa > Arthropoda > Thecostraca > Balanomorpha > Balanidae > Semibalanus > Semibalanus balanoides. The sequence goes on from VOPJ01001079.1 coordinate 44,536, forward strand.
GACGCGGATTTATTCGGACTCGCTCGTCCTTCGCCGTTTAAGGCGTCTTACTGGTATTAATACACAAAGGTACTTGTAATGATTTACGACTTACATTATGAATTCACTTAAAACATACTGTGGATGTGTTGCTGCCTTTTTTCTGAGATTCGCATGGTTGCACACTTAGAAACATCCAATGTCATCATCAATTGTTCACACCATTCATGAACGATATCTAAATTAGCTTGAAATGATTTATCTTTTTCGTTGTCGCTATTTACACAAAAATATAGAATCACATCAGCAAATAAGCACACAATGCAATGCAGTTCATCTACCATGTCATTAATGTATACAAGGAAAAGCAAAGTCCCTAAAGCACTGCCTTGTGACACACCGGATCCTACTGAGACACTTTTTAGACTGCACGCTATCCAAAACTGCGATCTGAAATAAATGATTCTATCCATTTTTAACATATTGCAGTATATGCTGTACGACTCTAATTTCTGAATTAGACGTTAATGTGGGACCTTGTCAAATGCTTTACTGAAATCGAAGAATGTCAAATGCTTCATGAAATCGAGTCATTATCCTGTAGCCGACATTTGTGTTGCTTATTTGAAGATTGTGAATGTGTCTTCAGTTGTGTTAAATATTTTGTGTAGCTTATACATTTATATTGCCTTGGCTTATACCATGTGTAAGTTTACGACAAAAGGATCAATGTATACTTTTGGATTAGCAGTGCAGTGAAACGGGAGATATCCCTGAAACCCACGCAAGCAAGCAGACAAGCACGCACGCAGGATGACGACGGATTTTGACCCATCTGTAAGTCTACGCTCGTTCGAACACTTCGCGTTCTCACTCACTCCGTATGAATATACTTCTTAAACCGGCATTGACTAAGGGGCGTTTAACGCCCCTTCACTTTTTTCGTTATAACTCAACACTATTAGCCCCATCAACGTGAAACTTCGGGTACTTTATGCTACATCAATTTCACGTCTTCTGTTAAAAAAAATTGTTCATAAATTTTTAGATATAGCGTATTTAGTGACGTCAATACACACGGTTTTCACACATAAATCAGCTCAACTTTAACAGACCGTCCAAAGATAACGTAAATCATCAAAAACGCATAAAAAAAACATAGCCTGACGACTGTCAATTTATAAAGGCATAGGCTATCTTTGGTATATTTATAATTGTTTTTGTTCTTTGACCACTCAAAGTAAAAAAAAAATACTTAATATTTATTTTTAAAGTATATTCACAAATAGTAAGATATGTTTGAGAGCTATATGCAATCAACTACCATATCAAATTTTAAATAATATTATTTTTGACTGAATGATTGCATTTACGGTGCCGGTAACTCATAACGAAATATTTTGAAATGTCTTTTTTCTTCTTTTATTGACAAGATACAGACAAATAAATGAGGAATGACAGCGCTGTATTTCTGAGACGAAACTGGTCTAGCAGCTTGCCTTTTTGGCTTATATTGATCAATTTCAAAATTTTACATTTGTTGACGTTACTTTGACCTTAGCTTGACATTTACTTCGTATACATAAAGTTGGGTGGTCAAATGAGTATCGCTTCCTTTTGCCATGCGTAAAATATTCCATAAAACATTTGTTGCATGGCTTTCGTAGATATTTTGTGTTTAGTGACCTTTTGTGACCTGACCTTGACCATTACTATCTGTCAATTTATCTCACTTTCGATCATGCAGGATGTGTATCATACGTTTAAGAGCACTTTTAGAGATAATGGTCGCAATCAAAGGCTTCGGATTGAAGGTATGGCCCATAAACTAAAATACATTGATTTAAACATTTGACCTGACCGTGACCTGACATGTGACTTTAATTGGACATTTTTGAGCTTATTACAGTTTTCATTGAGCGCTTTCGAATGCTGCCTTGCGCGTCTCGCTGCGAACATTGGTTCGGAAGATAACCAGGGGGCGTTTAACGACCCCCCCCCTAGTCAATGGTGTTCAGATCAGACCCCAGACTACGCCGGGTTGAATTATTTTATTCTTACCGTCGTTTTCCTTTTATAAATACTGACAAGAACATGTAGATGCTACGATAGTGCAGCCATAAAAAATCTGGTCATACTCCTCACTGAAACATTCCTCGTTAACCCGGCATTGGCTGGGGTCTCAGCCGAACGCCATTGGCTGGGGGGGGGGGCGTTATTCGCCTCCCCCTGGTTATCTTCCGAACCAATAACCGCAACGAGATGCGCAGGATGGCAGTCGAAAGATTTCAATGAGACTACTCTAAGGCGTACGCGAAATTGTATAAATAAGTTTGGATGTCAGGTCACAGTCAGGTCAAAGTTCAAATGTTAGATTTTTGAGTTTTGGGTCATACTTTCCATCTAAAGCCGTATATTGAGACTATTATCGCACAAAATGCTCTCACAGGTATGATGCATCTCTTGTATAAACAAAAGTTAAATTGTAAACAAAGGTCAAGGTCAAGATCAGGTCAAATCAGGTCACTATTAGCAAGAGGTCATGCGACACATGTTTTATGGGTTATCTTACACAAGAACTCGATTATAACAGCAATTTTATCACCTGACTCGATATGAGGTAAGGGTCAAGACATAAAAGGTCAATATTGTAAATGGATAAAAATAAACACAAAATGCGACTTTCATATCCAGTTTTATCTCAGCAATACAGTGGTACCTTTTATTTGTAATTATATGTTTAAAAAAGCCCCCAGAACGTATTTGCAAAAAAATGACTTCATGAAGTACTCATACTTAGCGAGCTCAGTGATTCAAAAATGCAGACGTTGCTTTGAAATTCCGTTTGGGTATTGTACATATGTAATTATGTTACACATCTTCCTTTTTTACAAATATAAAAATGCTGATTTTGAAGACATTACAAATCGGGGTCAAAATTAAAGAAATGAGATTGCCATTTTCTACCCCTTGTCATTTGCTATCTTTTGACGTTTTTGCATTGCATTTTGCTTAAAGAATGGTCTTTATACAGCCTCTTAGAGTTTAGCTGATATTTGCGTCAAAGTCGTGTGTAGTGACGTCACTGAAATTTATATAACAAACAAAATCGACAATTAAAAAAAAAACACACTTAAGACGTCAAATTGATAATGGATAAGTATCTAGAAGTTTCGCGATTGATAGCGACTGGTTCGTTGGTGAGCTATTACAAAAATACCTGAGGGACGTTTTGTCCCCCAGCCAATGATGGGTTAATTAACAGCGGCGCAGAGCATATGGCAAATTTTGATATTTGCTGTATCAACAACAATATGCTTAATACATGTTATTACAACTTCACTTGTTAACTTCTTAATGTGTTACGTTTTTAACGAGTTGAAACTCAGTTTGCAGTTTTTTTCGGCCTGTCTGGCGTACTAATAATTATCTTACCTCACATTTGCCAGATGGTTTTTGCCGACGGCGAAGTGTTTTCTTATCTTCCACGCTGATGAGCTCATCAGTGGTGGTAATGAGGTGATTTCTTTGCGGGTCGCTGAGGTTTCAGACATAAATGCATACTTCCATTTTCCGAAAGTTGTACATTTTATTTCGTCAATATTTTAGAATATCGCGATGCTCAACTCAGTTATCACTTATCACTTATCGATTACAATACAGATGTAAACCAGCTGTGACACATGAATTACATAACGATAGTTAAAAAAAGCTCAAAGGGGCCAATGCAACGATTTTCGTTTGCTTACCACATATGTGTGTTGTTTAAAACTTTAAATTGTATGGGACTTGACACAAACTATGAGGAACCGGCAACAGGACCGTTTACGTTTTGATTTCATTTACATCATCTAACGTCAGATCAAAAATACTCAGACGACAAGTCAAACCCCTATTGCCAAACTTAAATAAACGCAACATTTCCACCAACATCCCTGGTAACGCGGTCAGCACCACCGACATAAATCACGCGAAAATAACCCTTACCGACGTGCTTGTGCTGCGGCCTGAGCAGCGCTTTTTGCCGCCGGCCGTAAAGCCGAGTTCGGCCTGCATCTGACAGAGATGAATGCGGCGCGGCGGCGGCGGCTGGCCGCTGCACTTCCCGTATCTATTTGTGTAATGGTGGAGCTGTGTCGGACGGAGTATTGTGTCCTCTGCGGGGGGAGGGGCGGGGGAGGGGTTATCTGCTGGGACGTCTCAGTTGGAGAGAAACGGCAGGACAGCGCGGCGGCGTGATTGGGCGAGGGAAGAGAGCAGAGGAATCGTGTTAAGCATAGTCATCGCCTCTTTCCTCAGCGAGGGAATGATAGGGGATGACACAGAGAATGGAAAAATGTATCACCATTCCCTCTTCCCTTATTATATCATCATATTAAATAGTATCACTCTTGCTAATGTTATTATCATTATCTCCGTAAATACATTTATCCACTTAGAACCTAGATAACACTTCATCCTAAGCCCTATAGATGCAATCACAAATTCGAAATCCCAATTCCCTCCATTGGAGGATTTTCGTATTCCAAATATTGTGAACAAAGTACGTTTTCGTTCTCCCAACAGCCGGTCCTCCATGTTTCGCCACGCCCACGTTAACCCGGGACAGATGGCCTCCTGGCATCGGGTATGTGGCAGTGTTTGTCATGGATCGGTGCAACCCATGGTGCACACTGAATTCTCCCGATTGTCTGGACTGCGTATGCTTTTTTACTGTTAATGGGTACTTGGCGGGCATGGGTGACAATTTTGGAATAATATCGCTAAGCGATATATTTTTTACTTGACAACCAGATGTTTAGGCAAATACTTTTTTAAATGATATAGGACACTTAAACAATAGACATTGGCAATTATATGACAACAATAAATCGTGGTAAGTAATAGGACCACAATATTTTTTTAAATCATGTCTGATCCTATGTCTGATCCAATGTGATAATGTTGACCGCAAAGACTTCGATAATTCCAACTCCACAGCAACACACAGGTGCCTGATATTATTTCTCGCTAATAGTATGAAAGTCAACACTCAACATGCTATGGTAATGGTAACAATTTTGTTTAAAGTAATTATCTGCCTTATCTGAATGGGCCCCAATGGGCATGGGTAGCAATATTATGAATTTGAATGGGTCTGGTCTGGGTCTGGGCTCGGTGTTCATGGGCTTCGACTGGGCTGGGCTTGGGGTTAGGGCACCCATGATAGTGTGTGTTATGTAACGGTCAACGAGTCCCGGAGGAGTGGCACAGACACGTTAATGGCTTGGGGCTTGGGTCTCCGATCCTCAAGCCCTTGTCCGTCAGTTGAGGCCACTGTAAACCAGAGAACGGTCGCCTGGGTAATATGACATTTCCCCATCCGTCCATGTTTGCTATGGTCGTGACCGTGAATGGAAGATCGTTGCTTGGTAAGATACAAAGGGATATATCTGCTTGCACTAAAAGCCTGCTGGACATTCATGTGCCCAAAGATGAAAATACAATAAAGCATATATATATATATATATATATATATATATATATAACACTTGCGATTTCCTTATATTTGGGTTTAAATACGGCTAGCGTATACATACCTTAATGTATTTGCTCCAGCATTTGCTGTTGCTATCTAGCTTAGTAATTGCCTCAGTGACAGTTTCAGCACTTTCCACGCCTTTCTTGAGCACACAAACCGATCTAGTGCTCTGTCCCTGAACCCGATTTCCCGTAAGTGCTTTGTGTTGAACAGTGTCATTGTCTGGGGTCGCCTGTGTCCGAAACGAGTATCAATTTCTGCGTCATCGATCACAGCGCGACAGCTGCGACAACACAGCGTGGTCGTAATTGGGGCTAATTAGAGGTTACGCCTGTCGCCGACAGATGTCACCACTTCCGCCCTGCGGCTGGACATTCGAGCCGGCCATATCCCTGGCAGCTGCAGTCGCGTTGCGACGCGTGCGAGAGGCACGCGCCTCACTGGGAAGGGCTCTTCCGCTGCGGCGCTGCGGATAGTTCGGCATACCGTGGGTCGTCTAGATGGCAAACAGAAATTACCAGTGAGGAGGGGACATTCCTCACCGGCTCATTAACAGGCATGAATGTGAGGGATAGCGCGGCCGAAAATAGCTGTGGTAAGAGCAGCGACGCTTCGAGACGCGCGTCGCGCCACCTGAGGCGCGTTCTTGGTTCCCGCAGGAGCTCATTAGAATTCAGCTGGGAGCGTGGAGTGGGTCATGCGGCTCCGTAGTCACTTGTCACCGAAGGCTGTTTGACACTATAATAAGCAGTACAATGATTTATATTTGTGTCAATAGAAAAACAACCTGAGCTGCCGTAGCTGCTGGTGGGCCTAGAGCGGTTCAGAAAATTGGTTATGAGGATCAAAGCGGGGTAAGTCGGATGGGATTGCAAACATATCATTTGATTTGTTTCCTTCTATATTTTGGATGTCTGTAAAGCACGATACTGGTAAAAATGCTGACATGTCCTTTCAAGATATAAAATGTGTCCATTTTCTGCCAATTTTAGTCGTTATGAGGACGGCGACCCTCCCCTTTCCCCTATTGATTCCCTGAATCCGCCCCTGGTTCTGGACATTGAAGCTACTCAACGGACAACCCTGACCACTCCACTGGGACCCTCAGCTGACCACTCGGGTGACCACTCCGGTCACACTCAGCTGACCGCTATGGTCACACTCAGCTGACCACCATTTTCACACTCCGGTGACCACTTCACTGACTTCGCTCTCAGCTGACCACTCAGCTGACCACGCTGCGCACTCAGCTGGCTTTGTCACTCAAGGATGTCACCTGACCTCACTGACCAGGTCAGTTGGCTCCACTCTCCGGCTCTGTCCAGTGTCATTGAAAGTGGACACGGGGCAGGCGGCACCCCTGTCCGTCCCAGCTGCCCGCTCCAGCCCTCCACCCCTCTCCAATCCCTCTCCCCAGCCAGCCCCCCCTCCAGCCCCCCCCCCTCCAGCCAGCCAGCCGGGGTGGCCGCACAGGCCTGACCACAGCGGCGCCACGTCCATAAATATTATGACAGCTCTGAAGTGGTCCAGCTGATGACGGTGAAGGGTGCCGCAGGGACGTGCTGCGCGTGAGGTTTCCGTTATGACTAGAGTCAGAGGACCACGCTGGGAGACGATTAGGTCTGATTCGGCTCGCAGCAGCGCGGCGTGTGGCTGGGATTACATAGATGATAACGGTGTGATTGTAATGATCTCACTTGATCTCTCTTGGCTGTAATGATCTCACTTACATTTCAGCAAGGTAGTCACTAGTCAACTGATAGCACATAAATCAATTGTGTGACCTTACGCATCGCTTGGATTGCTTATAATGGCACTAACATAACCGCAATGTGATTTTGCGAAAAGTTAAGCAATTAAAAATACAAGTTGTATGTTTCATGTGAAATATGCGTCGACTTTGACGATCTGCCGACGAGACTAAATTTAAGTAATGCAACTTGCTAGATTATGCCAGATGCGAGTTCGCTGCGTTGTTTTATATTATTGCTCGCTTGCAGAAGCGAAAACCTGCAGCTCATGAATCAGAACCCCTGATCCATGTCGGGAATCACACAGAACATCTAGCCTAGCCAAAACTGCACCGGTAACAGCTGATACGTGACGCCGACAGGACATCCTCGCTGGGCATCCTCTAATCTGATTCGTGTAAGCCGATTTCCTCTCGAGGTAATCCTCTTGTTCCTCTCCATTTCTGTGCCGAGCGTCAGTCACCGCTTGGCTGGAGCTCGGTCTGGAAAGGGAAGGGACTTAGGGACAGGGGGGGGACACTGGAACTTGTTTGGTTGAGCAGAGGCCCGGAAACGATTTCAAAGTGGGGGGGGGCGAAACCAAATTTGACTAACTAACGGCGCCCCTCGTTTTTCGCATCAGGTTTCTTATGCAGAACCGCGATTACAAAGGGGAAAATTAAGGTAAACATAAATACCTATAAGTGTGATGTTTGCAGAATTTTGCAAAACTAACTCACACTTTCGATGTCTTAGATGAAAAATAAACATTTATTTACGAAGTATGGTGCTCAGCCACTCCAAAGTTGGAGGGCGCCACCCCCCCCCCCTAGTCTCCAAGTTAGGGGAGGAAAGCGCACCTCTGCCGCCCCGGTTTTCCCCCCCGCCCCCACTGTTCCATGCGCCGTGTGAGAGGGGAGCGGCAGGGAGGGGACGCCCAGCCTCGGCCCGCGAACTACCTGCCCCGTAACGATCTCCGATCACGGGAGCCGCTATTGGTAAGACGCTGACCCGTAGCAATACACACCACCTCACGGGTGTAAAACAACCCAAACTAGGTCCGGCTCTGGGGGAAATGCCAGGAAGTTCGGTTAATATTCACATTTTTTGCAATTAGACGAAATTCCGCGTGGAAGTTTGAGCGGAGTGTGTGGTGTAGATTTCGGTGGGGTTCCCCCATTCGTGCCCACTCTTAAACGGTGTGCTTTCCAGACATAAGTTCTGACTTATCTGTCCCACTACCCCACCATCATACAGCTCTTCGCTTGCTATTCATCACTCATATGCGCAAATATATATTTTTTCCATTGTGGGATTTGGGTGGGTTGCCTATCAAAAGTTCCATCGAAAAACCCCTGTTAATTATTAGGGACCCGGATTTCAGTCGTCTGATGTGAGGCGATGGCCGTATGGATGTTCTAAGTGGATCCCCATGCGTCTTCATTACCGTCACCCTGGCGATGCCCGAAGTGGACTAGAATTTTTCGAAGAGCTCCCCTGCTCTCTGCACGGCCGCGCGAGCTTGAAAGCTGACAAGGGATGAGAGATCAAGAATGACGATCCGGCGCTCAGATCTAGCACTGACAGGATGGCTCGCTGAGCTGATACAGACTGGAGGGACCAGCTTCTGATATTAGCAGAGCTGATCCCATTCACCGGGCAGCACTGCAATCATCCATCATCAGAGGAGCAGGAAGACGGCCGGTTATACCGGGAGGCCCGAGGGTCCGGGACCGGAACCGGGGCCGACGCTGGGACCGTGGGTGGGACCGGGACCCAGGTACCGACGCTATGATGTAGTTTTGTCAACTGTTCTACATTTGGAATTTTCAGTCCAGCTTTCGGTAGTTTGTCGCCCTATATGTGGATATTTGACTGATGCAGTCTACGGCTTCCGAGACAATCTCAGGCTTGGAAAAGATGTCGAAACTTGCTCCCGGTTTCATAATTGTTGCCGTAAAACTTGCTGTAAACTTTGCTCAAGACCTGCTTCACTGCATTGAACTAAGCTGGTACGAAATGTCATTTCATTAATGGATGCTACATCCGGTGACTCACAGAATCCTGGATTTGCATGCTGAAATATTATTGTGATGATCGTGCGTTAATGAATCATCGAAATATTACGTTAGTATTTATAAGCGTAGAGTTGACTGGGGAAATGCAGCCAAAGTTTTAGTGTTCTAATATTATGAGTACTAAAATACGCGTTTCGGAGCTTGATGATAAAAAGCAGCTAAAAATTCAAACTACAAGGCACGCACACATTACCTCGCCTTTGTAATAGTAAGTTGGGCTGCAAATGTAAACTTAAAAGCTAAACTGTCTGATGTCTGTTGAATAAATCAGATTCCTCAGACAAACAGACACATAGGCGTAGGAACGCGGGGGAAAGCGGGGGCCATGGCCCCCTCACTTTCTGTATTTTTGCGCTTAAATATACAATTTTACTTCGTTGTAAAATGTAAAAGCGCAACAGATTTGCGAAAACGAAACGAGCTCAAATCTGCATAGAAATCCCGTGTAGGGAGGTTGAGTTGCTCTCAAGACAAGATCGAAGTTCCGCTGCCCCCTTGACTTTTTGTCACGTTCCTTCGCTCCTGAACAGATAGCAAACCACCCAAAACACTGAATCTATCATCTCCAAATAAATCCCTGCGGCCCGATGGTTCTGCCGCGCACGAGACCACATCCCAATCAAATTAACACGTGATATGATAGGTTTCCGTCCGGAATGCTGTGATGTATTCTAGCAAGGATCGACTCAGCCTCTGCAGAACGCGCTGGATGGGAAGGTTCCCGGTGATTTGATTGCCGCGTGGGGTCTCTGGGGGCGGTCCGATTTCCCCACTGCGGTTTGCTGCGGTAATGGTCCGCTGATGGATTGGCGCGCCAGGAGCGGAGTCAGGGACAGGGACAGTGGTGCAGAGGCAGAGTCAGGAAGGTAGAGTGGGGTAGCAGAGGCGGAACCAGACAGAGATAGTGGGGAGTACCAAAGGCGGTGACAGGGATGTGAAGAAGGGTGGCAAAAGAGGAGCCAAAGATGGGAGTGGTGTATCAGGGGCGGGGCCGGGACATACAAGTGGCGCAAGAAGCAGAGCAGGAAGGGAAGGTGGCAAAAAGTAATCTGCGTGAGAAATGTCGCTATGTAATTTGCTGTTTGGTGGTGTATTTCGTTCGACTACATCTGTAAGCCCAGTAGACACATTCATTCCACCAAGGCTGTATTTTCCGGTACCAGCGCGGCATGATGAACGCTTTGCCGTCCAAACATCCAGCTTTGTGTGGCGAACAAAGGGATTTGAGACACAGCCAGTGACGGAACGCACAAATCCCGCTGTCCCCCCCCCCCCACTCCCCCCTCACCTCCCCTCCTTCGCCCACTCAGCCGAAGTCCCGTTTCATCCACCAAACCCCGCTTCCCCGCTCCGGGAGACGGTGGAATTAATATCCCCGGATTTTATGATGGTTGACAAAGGAGGGTTGTGACTGCAGCGCATCCAGAGGGGGAGGAGGGGGAGGGGGGCTTTCAGAGGGGCGGTTATGTCTGGAGTTGTGGTCTGGAAGATTGTGTGATGAAGATGCGCTGTAGATGTGTAATACCAGGATTATATGACGAGTTGTTTGTGTTGGTTGTGTTGTATTAGAAGACAAAATAAGTTAGACAAGTGGGAAAAATACATTTGTTGTGTTGTGTCATACTGAAAAGCTACGAAGTTGTATGCGACTGACTATAACGCAAGGCCGATTTTGTTTTTAAAAATTATGCGATTTTGCATGTGCATTCGAAAGTACTTAAAATTAAAATTAAATATGGAACTAATTACAGAATCCATGACAGATTTACTAAAGCCGGCGAACTCTGCAAACTCGATGCATCAGACTTTGTTTGTGTGACATCTACTGACATGGTGGCCTGCGTTCGTCAACCAAAAACGAGACACTATTTTTATTGATGTCTCTTTTGGCCAATATCGCGCAACATATTGAACTAGGATGGGTCGAGACAAGCGTGCGCGATATCGTAATCTGTGTACCCAAGGAAACGGAACGGCTCAGCCGCCCCGCCAAATCGGGCAGAATTTCGCATCACAGGGCAGGAAGGCGTATAAAGAACGGATGTGAATCGCTGGCGATGCTTGGCTATCGTTTTTTTGTTGTTGCCATAAAACGATTCCAGAGGAATATGTCAGCGTGTCCTTTTGTCTGATATATTCGATAACGGAAAGAACAGAAGATCTAAGTGGATTGTTTGGCTGACGGCAGCATTCATGCTGAGATTGAATTTTATCGTCTGGGTTACAGTCGACGATGGTATGCTGATTTTGTTCTGGGGAAGTTTTTGGGTGAATGATAAGGCAGCTTCAAATATAAACAATAAGCCATCGGGATTGCCCTATTGCTACCGCACATGAATAATAAATTACAGGGAACTGTAAATTTGAAATGTTCATATAGAAGAGATAGGCCTCTTTTATGGACGTTTGCATCAAGCAACACATACTTTTTTTGACCGAGAACTTGCTTATTAATTCAGACGCTTTAGTTTAACCACTCATGTGTCTACTATTTAATATGTATAAGAGCAGCGGTCTTTGAGTATTCACTTCACGTGAAAAAGTTGAGACTAAGAAGTGCCTTCACATCACGCTGCATCATTATGCAACGTGCATAAAGCAGAGCTCTTTCATCGCACTGAATGCAGCCCCATCGCGGCATTCACAGAACTCGTCACGCGTCAGTTCGGCTTCAGTGGAACTCTCGCCACAGAGCATCTCTCACCCAACTCAACCCATTCAGCGTGTCCGGCCACGACCGCAGAACGAATCGCAGCGCGCGGTCTTCGCCGCCACGCCGCTGCCCCGTCTGGAATGATCGCCGGTTGGAGGGCTTTTGAAAGAAAGTCGTCCACCATGAGCGGGGATTTAATTTGGATGTGAAACAGTGCAATTTGCATGTGAATGGTGATGTTGAAAGGAGTCGGCGCGTTTAATTGGACGAGCAGTGGACAGGTTCAGTAGATACAAAGAAGGCGCTAACATTGGGCGCATCAGTTGGTGGTTGTTAAGTCTTCATGGCTTTTGAAACAAGTGTTTGTGTGTCTCATCAGTCACCACAAAACCTATTCGGACACAGAGGATTCAGCAGCATTTTCGGTCTGCAAAGCAGCTTGCGATATTTCATCATCCCAAAAACGTTCTGCAATTTAATTTATGAAACCCTGAACCTCAATAGAACATCAACTATACTTTTTATATTGAATCATGTCTGAAACATTTGATTCATTTTGACCTCCGTGAGGTTAAAGTCGATTCTGAACCATTAAACATTGAATATGTATGCCTGTAAGTGTGCAGTGAACGTCTATGCGTTGGAGCCAGCCGGCTATGTAGTATGTTGTTTATACCTTCCTGGCAGACGCAGGTACCACCCATGGAGCCCGAGGCACCGCCGGCCCCGCTCGGCGCCTGTTCGTTTGATCGGTGCCGATCACGGCAGTCTAGTCTGGACAAAAACACGGCCAGCCAACCGTGTGCCGGGCCGATTAAAGGCTGGAGTAACGAGTGGCCGACATACGACCCGCGACGGAACGATCACCACAGACATGTGACCTCGGCTGACCCAGGCCCGCCGAGGCTGACTCTGTGACCTCTGACTGACCTCTGGCTGACCCTACTGACCCTTCTGGTCTCGGCTGGCCGTGGCTGATCCCTGCTGATTCCTGCTGGTTTCTGCCGACCTCTGCTGACCACTGCTGACCACTGCTGGCCGCTGCTGACCGCTGCTGACCGCTGCTGACCGCTGCTGACTTCTGCTGATCACTGCTGACCGCTGCTGACCACTGCTGACCGCTGCTGATCGCTGCTGACCGCTGCCAGATCAAGCTGACCGCGGGTACTGATCCTGCTGACCCTGTACCCCCTGCTGAGCCCTGCTGAGCCCTGTACCCCCTGCTGACCCAGGCTGGCTTCGGCTGCGTCCTCATCCCCACTGAGTCCGTGGCTTGTCGCTAGTTAGAGCTGATCCGTTCATCTTTATCACCGCACCTACAAATTTGTCACCAATCTAGCACATGCAAATGACTGGTAATCTTTCTGCATGATTTGCATGCATTAGTGATATTAACAGCGAAGACGTTTTAATTTTATTCGCAGCATTCTGGACGTTACCGATTAAGATGTAATATGTGTTAATTTTGCAGCCGAAGATCTTGAGCAATGTTCCCACGCGTTTCACCCAGTATTCATCTAGTAGGTCACCAGGCTGATTGTCAGTCGTCAGCTTAAATGCATATTGATCCCGTAGTTTAAACTAGCAAACGATCGCCAATAACGCAACGTCAGTGTAATGAGCAACCCAGCACTGTAATTCCACTGAATACGTCCAGAATCACGCAGCCCCATCCCCAGCAGCATTCAAGACAGGCGGACGATTGTAAATAAATAGCACCCCCATTACCGATAAATTGAACTCACCCATGGTATCTAAACCGGTAACCTGATACTCGGCTCGTATTTCGAGCCGAACGTCTCTCGACAATGAGGCTATTCCTCGCCTGTAACGGGCTCGGACAGATTCCATTCGAGCGTATCAGGCGTCTTGGGGTGGTTGGGTAGTCGGACGTAATGGCGATGTTGGCTTATCAATCGGCGGCTACCGTCGCGATCGTTCGAGTTGGGTGATGGTTTGGAAGATGGCTCTGACGACGGTGCGTACGGGCATGTCGACGACTGGGTTCCGTTGTTGGATTCAGAACAAGTAAATTTGGTTGGAAGGCTTAAAGGGTCACTGTCTGTTAAATGTGAAATTTGATATGTTAAAGAGCAACCAGATCTGATCAGCACTTTAAAGTCTGTTTTTTTTTTCTCGCACCCAGTCGCACCATATCATCGATCAAAGTTCAGTTTTCTTCCGGCCAATGACCTTGACGAATCCGCTCACCACTACGTACCCAAATCGCAAACAAATATTTTTTTTTTACAATTTTTTACTATTTACAATTTTAACGCAACTAATAGGGATCGATAGATATTGAGTAGGGGATTGAAATATGATGACGATTCTTACAAATTCAAAAATCATAGGCGTGTGCAGTTCACTAAATTTGGGGTGAAGTAAAAGCGTAATTCAACCGCTTTTCAACGCAATTCAACCAAGGAACATGAATGAGTTACTGGTCATAGAAACTTCGGTTTTGAATGTTGTAATTCCTCATAGGCGTATCCAGGATCAAAATTTTGGAGGTGCAAGACCTATTGATAGGAATATTGCCTGCTATTATAATATTAACAAGTAACAAGTCAACATTGAATATTTTACTTCCGACTTCAATTTGCATTAGCTATCCACTTTTTACTCTACCTGGGCTCGCCTATTATCCTATCATGTTTCAAAGAGGACCCTCTGGTGCGTTTTTCATCTGTTAACTGTTGTATGTTTTGTCATTGTAGGCTCATGCATCATTGTTTCCTTGCGATAATATGACACCTTTTTATTCCTGAGCGCGCCTCTGCAATAAAATGTCTGAATTCCCTTTTCTGACCTCATATTTGTATACATCATTCTCAACTATCTGTTTATTGCTCCGTAATCGCTGGCATATCGTAATTACCATGCTAGTCAAACCCCTTTTTCTGTGCCTGAACACGCCCTTGAAATTCAAGATGCAATACAATATGCAAATAATATCAGCAGAAACTAAATTTAGCATCTTTATATCTATAACACACTTTACATAAATTTATTGACTGCCAGAGCTGCGTTTCATACCTCTTGGGAACCTCCCCCTTTCAAGTACCTGAAACCGCCTCTGCCGTAAACAAATATTGTATATCCTTAACATTTACTAATTTGAATTTATTTCAATCACCATTAACCTATGCGACTCCTTCATACTTGAGACAGTTAGGAAGAAGCCGTGAAGATCGCATTTCTGTTTTATCGCCAAATGTCGCCGAAAAATCCTCCCAAAACTGGTTCTTGGAACCACCTCTGTTCATGTCAGGAAGTCAAAATTTTGACTCAAGATGTTAAAATCAATTTGAGGTAAAGTCCCAAAATTGAATAAGCCTACTCTCAGCTGTTTTGGAGATATCCAAGAAAAACATGAGGGGTAAGCGGATTTCGCTCCCCCTGCCACTAATAGGGTTATACCTCGCCCTACGGGAGCTTTTTCGCCTTCATCCTACGGGGGAAGGGGGCCTGATAGGCCCCCTGCTAACTTTCAAACCAAGCAACATAGAGCAACGCGGAAAGAACCAGCACGTTACCTGTCATATGACAAATATAATGGTATGCAATTGTTAGGTTTCAGGTCCACGGGTGGCCTTCCAGGTCAAGTGAATGACCTCGACTCGACTACGTCCAGTATAGCGACTTTGCTGACTCTGTCAGAAAACCTCAAAAATATAAATTGATAAATGCAAGTACAAAATCATGTTCCTAGACCAGTTTTGGCTGCGAAATACAGAAAAGGTGTTTTGTTCGTATCTGGTCAATAAAGGTCCAAAGAGGTGATCAATGACTTCATATGTTTTATATAAACTTAAGATGCCATCACTCAGTCGAAAATATATATATTACTTGGAAATTTATAGTCAGTTCTTTCACATATATTCCGGTTTCTTGAACGTCTTTGTACATTTTGATTTTGTAGTGATGACAAAAAAATGGTGGTCATAAACAAAACAAATGCGGAATTCCGAGACTGTTATTTTAAAGAAAATGTCATTTGATGTATTTTCCATTTTTCGTTTGCAATTTGTTGTAAAATTATATTTTCTACGATTTTGCAAACATTTATCGTGTTTTACAAACATGACCTCACTGAAACGTCATTATCTTCCAAATAATACTTGACCAATTAAAAAAAGGAAACATACGTACAATTGCTATTAACTCAGGTACTAGAGCGAATTTCAGAAAGATGCGCCTCATGTGTAAAAAGTTTTTCAATACCAAATTAAGTGCGGGGCTGTCAGCCCCCCCTCCCCCTCCCGTAGGGCGAGGGTTAAACCCAGATAGTTTGACGGAACATGGAAATCTCTTCAGCTGTCCTCAGATTCAGAATGATCAAAATCATTTCGCTCGGGGGCTAAAAGCACGGAAGTCTGACGAACTTAAAAGAACTCGTCAGATTTTCTCTCCTTTGTGCATTGATAATTGATTCATAAAAATGTCCCATAATACATGCTGCTTAGCCTTAGATGTTCTTTATAACTTGGGTGTGTTCTAATTTGCCTTCAATTTCTGTCATTTTGTTGGGCATGGCTCAGATGGCTCCTGTGGATCCATCCTTGCTGAATTTCTATGTGCACCAGCGGGGTTTAAATTGTCTCCACTTTGCCACATGGAATCTGCATAGGACGTTTGTTGTGAAGCTACACAGTTGTATTTGTCCAGTGTGAAGTGTCAACACGAAGTTTCCTCGACTCCGATACTGAGAAACTCAGCTTCCGTACCCCTATAATCAATCACGGATTAACGTGGGTATGCTAGAAAACCAGGGACCAGCAGCCATATGGATGCATGTTAATCCACAGTCTACCCTCTTATTTCGAGACATATTTTGTGGTGGCGCCTCCTTTTGCGTCTTGCTGCACCTGCATCACCGCGTCATATTTTGTCACCAGTCACCACACCTGTATCGTCACAGAGCGTACGACACTCGGGCGTCTGTCATCCCCCATCAATCATGGTAATCTACTCCCTGACTATATCCTGTTATTGCAACGTAACCGTATATAATTTATTTAGCACCGGTGGTCTCTTCCCTTTTCTGCGCCACACCTGAGTCGACACACCCCTCTTCGTGGCCACACCTGGACATACACAAATCGTGCGACAGTTACGACTAACGTCGTCCTCGACCGCTGGCGCCGCCTGTCAATCCTCGCCACACCTGGATCTTCACAGAGCGTACGACATTCCTTCGCCCGTCCTCACCTACCGTCGCCGCGTGCCAATCGTGTGTCCTCCACCCGCCTTAATTGGATTCATCAGGGGCGGCGGCAGCTGTGACGGCGGCCACCTCGACACGCAGTGTTTGCTCAACGCACAGTGTTTGTGCAGCGACAACAAACATGGAGACCGAACGAGCACAGCAGCAGCTGCCGCCGGCTGCCGCAGGGGCTGGTCGTAGGTGCGCCGGTCTTTGATGCTGCGGGGGTGGTAGGGGATCGTGGGGATGGGTTGGGGTGGCGTCTGTCGCGGACGACTCTTGTCTCTTGTCAGATTGCTTATCTTGTCCAAGATGGCTGTTTGATGCGTAAATTGATCTCAATCCAGGCCCCGGCCGCTCGAGTTAAGTGACCTCGTGTCAGTTGTGTTGTCTCTGAGAACGACGGACACATTTTCTACCACCGGCTCTCAGCAGAACGTTCAAAAGGTACCATTTCACGTCTATATGGGATTGTTTGTTTCTACCTCGGTTCGTACCTCCACTGCTCGATTGATTTGGTCGTGACTCTGATGGCTGTAGTAGCCGTTGAAAACTGTGCCTCAGTCATGGGGAGCCATCAGATAGGGAGCCACTTAGCGTTTTTTATACCATCTTTCTTTTATCTCTGATCTGTGAATGTTTCATGGAAAAACAGCTCATGGTCATAGACACCCAGTTAAGCACGATTTGACTTCAACGTCGTGGGTTAAAATCATTTTGGGTCAGTGGGGCAGTGTGTCATGCTTGAAACGAGGCTTGCTATTCATTTGCGAGCGACTATCTATCTTCTACCCCTGCCTCCCCACTCCTTCTCACTCGCCCACCATCGACATAGCCACAATTCCAACGGTGTCCCGACGGGTACAAAAAGCGGCCCCGTAAATGGCATATCGCTGTTCCACTGTTACTGGCACTCACAGGTCGTGTCTAACTGGGTAATAATAGATCTAGTGAGAGCCTACCTAGCCGGTATACGGGCTTTTTGTGTTCGCCGGGCCTCTTACGCTTGTTTTGTGTTGATGGCTGATGGCTGTTGAATTGGTTATGTCCAGCCCGTCACATTAAGCAATGTGGACCTTTGTGGGTGTGTCAATGTCATCGTGATTTGAACATACTCCCGGCACAATAGAACAGGCGGTGTTCATCGGAACAGCGCAGGAGTCGTCCGTCACTCATCAGACACCTTTTCCCAGGGAAGCGTAATTAAGTCGCGACGATAATAACCGCAATATGACTATAGCGTGCTAACTAACTGGAAACGTGAAGGTTTCTCTTCACGCTGTCTCACGTGTTGACGTTAGAAAAAGCAAACCACATTTGTTCTAGCTGCGCTCCTGCGTTCACCACGAGGTACTAGCACGCAACACTCGTGCACGCAATGCTATACTCTGTTGAGGCCGGAACCCAGTCGTTTCGCAGCTGCAGACACGCATGCGGACAGGGTAACTAGACACCGGGTAGAACGGTAAGGAATGTAACGCCCAAATGAATTAGACAACATACATACATTTGTTTTGAAAACTATTTTGTCCATGATGAATTAAGAGCATTGTATTGTATCATTAACTTGCATTTCCATGGATAAAATATTAATTTATTGAATTCAATTCCAGCAAATCTACTGAAGCATAGTCGAAATAAGATATATTGCAGTATCTTTGGTAGCATATGGCAGCGGTAATGAAAACAACTAAGCACCTCTACTAGCATTATAGATGACGCTGCAGTCGCCACCTTTATGATACGCCACAGTCGGCATTGTGCGTTCCGATATTGTTTAACCCCCAAGCCGATTTCACCTCTTTGTGCCCAGAATACAAAAAATGGTAAATAGAAACGTTGTAGCCAACCTCATAGTTATCTGCTACAGAAGTTCAAAGAAAGGGAATATAGACCTTGTAACACTCGCACCGAGGGGGTCTAGCCACTTCCGAACCCGACGGGGCGGTTAACGCCCCCAGAGATCTCCAAACTAGCGCAACGTAGCCGAGAAGCGGAAAACGGGGGAGGTAGGCGTTGACGAGTACTAGCAAATACTGGGAGAATTTTTTTTTGATCAGGGTCCAATATTGAGGCACAAGAGTAAAAAAAGGTCAAATTTTCCCATATTTCGAGTAAATGGCACTGTTCACAGAAATCCGCTAGCTCAGTACACTACAATAGCTAGGGCAATTCCGAAAACGCACTGCTTGCTCTTGAAAACACTCTTTTGCCAGCATGTCCCAGATTTGAGAATCAATTCAATGGTTAGGCCTCCAGAGGTCATTCGAGGTCAAATGCTGTTAATTTTACTGAAAAAGTTTTTCTGTTAATGAATTCTAGGTTTGAATGTAGAGCAGTAATTTTGCCACATCATGTTTCTCATACGGGCGCATTGAACCATAACCTTTTTATTGCTAGCAGGTCAAACTAAAAAGATTGACCTGACCTGACCTGGGTCAGTTCAAGTCAATGTCAAATTTATGTCTATCGATGGAGGTTGACCAAGAGAAAAACGAATGGTGAAACCCACAGTACTCTATCTTACGTAGAACAGTGAGTTATTGACAAAACCATATGACCTTTGGCACTTGGATTGTGACCTTACGAGGTCAACGAAAGGAAAAATACAACTTGCATTTTATTTTTTGCTTCAGCAATAGTTAGTAGGATGAAAACTGGACCACATTTGTCAGGTTTTGTTCGATTGGTGCGCCAGTTCAATTTTCTCCCATGACTTATAATGGGAGGTCTCAAAAAATTGACATGACCTCAGGCACCGATATAAAAATCCAAGATAAACGAACTGTTAGATAATCGAAGGCCTTATTACACACTTTGTGAGTTTCAAACTGTTTGGTCACCACTGTGGCTTCGGCAAGATGTCATAAATTACAAAACGTGACTGAGTCAGGCATTTAATGGACGCTGAAACGTGACTTGAAAGTTAGGAAGTCAATTTTTTCAGAAGAGTGGCGGAATGATGCACCGAAACAATCATACAAATTGGCGGCGCTACGCGCCGCCGTTTTCCGCTTAAGTCCGGAAAAAAACTGTGGAGGGCGGATATCCGCCCCCCCCGTCGGTGCGAGGGGAACATTAGTTTTTAACTGAGATAGCACCCAGATTGTGGGGTGTACTGAAAACCGCTAAATCTGAATTTTTCCTTCCAAAAAAACGACTTAGTTACTGAGTTGAAACGCCAAATACCGTGGTCAATATGTGGTCATATTTAAAGTCACAAATCGTGACGGATATCCATACGTGCATCAGTAGTACTCCACTGTGATTCCACCGCATTGCTTTTTGAACCGTCCCCCAGTTTTTCCAGTTACCTGCGTCCGAAACCGTCCTAAACCGTCCGCTAGGAAAGGTGTTGACTTGAACAATTGTAAAATGAATGTCAATTTTTCTTGTCAGTTTTCAATTGGATTTCAATTTTGGAAATAATGCAGACAATGGTCTTTGAAAGGCCTAACTGGTTTGATGGGTTAGCTCGACCGGTAGCCTGCAATATATCCGCAATAGAAGCATATTCAGTACTAACTGAATTGTATTTCACTCAAATGCATGGGCAAATTCACTATTGGTGGATATGTAATAAATAAATATTTATGTCAATTGTGAACGAATTTCCAATTAAAAATTACCCATAGATACTATTGTGAGTGACCAAATGTCGTTGCATGCCGGTGGGCTAAGTCAATGTTCATGCAATCATCATAAATACTAAGACAGTTTGTGGTTGTTTTACGAGAATTCGGTTTCCAAAAAAACATGGATTGGCCTAACTTTTTTGAATTCCTCCTCATTGGATTTCCATTTGAAAATAATACATCAAAGGTCTTCAAAGGCAAACTGTTGATGGGTGTTCCTTACCGTGAGTTAAAATATTTCTCCGCAATAGAAGCATATGCGTGCGTTAACTAATGAATTTCATTCAATGGTAATCACACATTGACAAAGTCACGTCTGGTCGTGGATATAGTTTTACCAGTAACTATCTGGTCAATTTGTTAGTTTGAATTTCTATTAAACATTACTAAAAGTGCTTAGAAAGACCTAGTGCAAACATTAACACATGTAATCGTGCGTCGCAATATTATTTGCGAGTCAGGCCCAGGAAACGCAGTTGTTTACCGTTTTTACGCATCTGATTAAGGAACGATTTTGCCGTTCGATGGCCTCTTGTGACGTCACAACTCGCTTGTCGACGCAATTTGTTGTGACGTCACATGTAACATATGACTATTTTTCAAATTACAAACAAATTCTGACTTTTTCGCAAAAAAATGAATGCCAGGTACGAATCAGGGCATTATCCCATCTGTCTACATACTTTTCCCAAGGTTGCCTATATTCCCTTTAAATATGTCTGTAGGTTACGAACCCAGACGTCTGATAAATCGTCGCTTTAACATGTGAAACCCTATGCCTAGTAGTTTGTTGAGCGCTGATCGAACACCCGAGCGCTGCCATACTGTTAACGGTGGGGCTGCATGCGGGTGCCTGCGGGCGCCTCCCTATTCAAATACCTGGGTAATTTCCCGCAGTCGTTTTTTTTCTTCCCGCCAAGTCATGCATCGTGCGTTGTGCGACCTCCATTCAATGTGTTTGAAATAGCACCGCATCCACTTCGCGCAGCTGCGCTGCGCGGACAGACTGTTGTTTCCAAGCCCTTGTGCCGGGTCATCCCGAACAACCATGACCGGTATAAAGTATAGGTTTCGAGGCCAAAAATCACAATAATACCCAATTCGGAACAACAATCATCGGTTTTTGTTTTTTGTGCATTGCTTTCAATTAATTTGAAAACCATTTTGTTCGCTAAAGCTGCTTAGATTTGTTTCAATCAGTTAATCGCATTCATTGTTGACATGGGGGCAACTTTGCATGTGTTTGGTGCGGAAAGCTCATACACCAGCTCTGAAAAGTTTGTGTGGAAAATCTCCACATTAACCTATCCTTGTAGGAGAGATGCAATTTTGATTTAATTACAGTCTTTTGGGGAGTGGCGTGAAATGCTCTCATTAAATTTGCCCGTTTCTAAAAAAAAAAAAAAAAAAAAAACGATTGGACGAAATTCGGAAGTCAAAATAAAATAACTATTCTGGTGGTTCGGCTAATGTTCAGTCCACACCATCATTTAAAACATTAAACACCCATTGAATGTCGTCTGGTCCAGTTCCCCACCTGCGAATCCCTTTAGAGTGTTATTTCACCTCTACCATCAGGCTATATTATGACTCAGCGCTGGTTAGTTTGTTGCTTACTCGTTAACGGCTTTATGTCCTTGAGACAAGTCCAAAATGGTGCTTTATCTATGATTGAATAAATGCCAGTTATCGTGTTATTGCTGGCAAGCGAACCGCCAGCCTTTTGTATATACCACTGACCTAAGTGTGCTTCTTTATGAAACGCTTAGATGCATTGTCTTATGAACCGCAACGTAAATCAGACCAACCTCATGAGTAACTCATGAATGTTCCACGGACATGAATGATGAGCACTGCAGCTCAAAACTGCCGATGGAACGCTACCACTACGATAACAATACTTATTCTTAATAGAAATGATGTCTTCGATCACACAGGTTTTAACACAGTGCAGTCCGTCACTGACTCCTTTAACCTTGTAATTTGCATTACACCCCATACTTCCGACTGACACCAGCTCACACCGCCATAAAACACACCACAAAGCACCGGTACACCTCCCTGTCATCATCAAAACCACTCCATGCATCACTCCAATTACCCTTGTCCCATTATTCACGTGACACGATTGTATGATAAATGTTGGATAAATGCCACGATCGCCACAGTCCACGCACGTGCCATTACTACCCGTGGAACTCCTAATCAGGTGCTATACATGCAGCCAACAGGCGGTGTCTCGCCTTGGTGGCCTGTCGGCGGCAGCGGTGTTTGGTAAACAGCCAGAGAGGCGCGGCGGGGAACAGTCTCCGCCACAGAGGCGGAGAGAGAGAGCGAGGCGAATCGCCACCGACAGGGTTCACTCGCTCGGCAGGACTGGCGTGAAATCGCATAACGAGCTCGCTGTCGGTCTGATGACGGGCTGGACAGGCTGAACGGGCTGGTTAGAAGGCTGGGCAGGCTGAAAAGCTGAACTGGTAGGCTAAGCAGGCTGAACACTGAACAGGTTGAGCGGGTCGACTGAGTAGTGAACAGGCAAGGGGAGCAGCCACATTGAACATGCGAGGGGACCAAGAAGGCTGACAAGAAAGCCAAACCGAACACGTAGGCTGATTTTTTAAACAGGCTGGATTAACAGGCCAGACTGAAAAGGGAGGTGATCTTCACCGCACCGAACACGAACACCGCTGACCGCGGTTAAAGATAATGAGAGGGTGAAAATGGGAGGAGTTTAGTTGCTGATTAGCAAAAACTGTTTCTGTATACTTTTGCATGACAAGACACGAATGCAAATGTGACAACCGAAAAACTGCTTATACCGAGCAGTACGAAATTATTGAAGGTTTGATTAAGACCAAGTGGCACAATATCGATATTCGTCGAACATTGGTGAATGGCAGCGACGAGTGCGACATCCACACTTCAGTATCGAAACATGTCCCACTCATGACCCTTCTCTTCGGGCCTATTCCCAGCACTCTCACCCCTACTCCCACACTTCACTCCCACCCCTCCTCGGCTGCTTCGCCTCAAGTGTACTGTTCCTGCCTGCCTCCCCCTTCGGTCAGCCAGACGCTAGACAATCCAGCCCACGACTCACCACTCCATACACAGTACACACTCCAGCAATCTGGGGACCGCAGGACCACGGGACCAGAGGACCACAGGGGGACATCTCTCGTCCACGTGCCGGGGGTATAGGGGACAGGGTGGCACGTCCACGCCGCCCCGGCAGTGTTTGAACTGTGGGTCCGCTGGCTGCTGGCGTGGTGCCAATTTCCGGCGTTTCATTAGAGAGCCGATGAATACGCGTGTCTGTTGTTGACGTTTGCAGTATGAGCAGCCTCGGAGAGCAGGGGAAATTCAACAATAACGGAGCAGATCGATTGACATATCGCGCCGGTGAAGATATTGGAAGTCTCTCTCAGGCTGAGGTATTATGGAAATGTTGTGAGGTTTACCTGCTCCGGAAATGACTCGCCGACATTTTGCGCTGTACATGGGTAACAAATCAGGAGCATGTTATGCCAAATGAAGCATGTGATATAAGATAAATTCAGCTAATGGCATGTATCTTTCAAATATATTTTCATGACCGGGTCTTCAAAACTCACCCTACACACTGAATATAGATTCAAGACTTCGTTGCTCGACACCAGACTTCTAATCATTGCACCATATTTCACTTCCACACGAAATGATTTATTCATGCATCATATGATTGTGACTTCAAAGCATCAATCATTATAATTTGTCAGTTTCGTTTGATGCTCTGGCTTCGTTAAATCAGTTAGGATGTTTCGAACATATTTACTTAACAAGCTATTCGGACCATTTCTTGGAAATGCATAATCAACGCTAGGTATGACTGATAAATATTCTGACAATAAAACATAACTATTTTGACAGCTGTTCACCCCGTTTCTCATTTCCCATCCACGTGTTGTCACGGTGTAATGCCTAAAACCCGGACAAAGAGCTCAGGCTATATTCCACAATGGCTGCTAATGTATGTGAGCTATTCATTAATTTGTCCCGCTGATGGATTGGGGTCATTAAAAGCGTCCGTAATTGGGCATGTGGAGGGAATCAGACACGGTCCAGGGACGGGAGGCTGAGGAGACGAAGCTACGCTGGAAATCTGATCCTCGGACCTCCGACACCGAAAACTCGGCGCGTCCGGGAAAATAAGATGATTCAAGCAAAAACTGCAGCAGAGGCATCGTGGCGAGCGAAAACGCGGGACACTGCTGCGTCTGCTTGTTGCTCGTGTTTGGCTTCGTTCCACATCAGCAGGTGTATGCAGTGCACACGCATTCCTTGGCATAAAAAGCTGAGTGGGAGTAATGTCCTCCACTTATTGGCGTATGTTAGATGTGGTTCCCCGAACACGAGTCAGCCTGTGTTCACAAATCTTGGTGTAGAATACCGCGCCAATTTTAGCGCCCACCACGTGCAGATATGTTGGAACAACTTGACAGCACTGCAACATTAAAAGGTGCACCGGAGGAGCAGAGTAGCAGCAGAGTAGGTTTGCGTTTGCGAAATGGTTCGGAGCAACCCATCCAATCCAGCCGACTCTCGGTTTAGTTCGTGAAGAAACTAGTGATGTTACAGGGTAAAATTAGAGATACGCCGGTAAGCGACACGTAGGCAGAGATCCATTCGACCCTCTCCGGACCGGAGAGTGTAAGGTCTGTGTTGGGTTTGTAGCTGGATTATGAAATGCAACGCTTGCTTGGGGCAGCAGTCGTCCCTGCATTCATTGCAGTGCGTTTTAGGAAGTATTCGCCGGTGGAATTTGTCACGTAAGGGAAATGGTACATTAAAGCATGGGCGTCGAAAGCTGGGAGACGGGTCCCCAAAGCGGGAGTCGTCCCAAAAAAATATTTTTGGATTTTAACATTGCGTCTATGGGCGTTGCATGAAAATAATCGACTTTAAAATGCCTCCATCCCCCCAACTTTCGGAAGGTGGCGACGACCTTACCTCTGAGCATATTAGTATACTCAGAGGTAAAGGCGCCGCCGCCTTCCGAAACTTGGCGACGTATGTTGCACTTATGTTGCATGAAGAGGTCAGGAATCAGTGCTAGGTTATTAATTTTTCTCAAAAAACATGAAAATATGTTATCCTAAGAAGTTCATCTTTTGTCAGCTGTTCGGCAAGGTAATTTATTCATATACGCACGTTTGTTGTATAACTCAACAACCGATCCGATACAATGAACTGCGCAGTCCGCTGCCTCCCAGACTCGAGTCCGTTGTGTCAGTTAAAGGTTGTGTCGTTGTGTCAGATGACAGTCAGTTATGTCAGTTGCCCTGCAGATGACTGTCCCCTGCGTCAACTATCCTAGCGTCTTCTTGTGTCAGCTCTGTCCTGGACTCCTGACATCCCTCTGTGACAGTGTGACACAGGCGCGACCTATCCCAGTCCCCGGAATGCACCAGACCCCGTCTGGTTGACTCTAAACTGGTGTCACTGGTGTCTGTCTAGAGGACCACAGCTGTACGGGAACCCTCCGTCATAGGAGACGCCTGAGTCCACTAATTGGTGGCACGTAATTGCTTGGTATGTGCCGCGGAACATCCGGGGTTGGACCCGGGGCGAGGGAGACCGTCGTGGGAATTGGAAGGACCTTGACAGATCCTGTTTGTTTGAGTGAGGAGGGCGACAGCGACAGTGCGACAGTACATGATTCCAGTGGCGAATTTAGATTGAGACTGACTAGGATCAGAGTGGAACAGGACTGTTGGCTGTCCTAGGAGTACGGACTCTGTACAGGACTTCAATGTCCTTGTTTGCTTAAGTAGATAGCTAGAAGTGATTGAAAGAAAAATAACACTTACTTTGACAGTCATTTTTGTCAATGTCTAGTCCTTGACAGCGGCCTACTACTTGGCGTAATTTGTAAGTTGAATGAAAAACTGGCGCTGGGAAGGTTTGTTTTCCCATAGTTAGGGCATTTTCAACAGGAAGCGTAGGTAATTACTGGTTGTTTGTAGCATTCACATACAACAATGGCAGGGTGGGTATGTTTTTAGAAACACTCGGGGTCACTTATGATGATGGGAAGAAACACATAACAGCGAAGCACAGCTTTGAACATGTCACTCAAATGTAAAACGTTTTCTATTTATCTATGTTTGTTCCATTTTGTTAAGTGACGTAAAATTGTAGAAAATGATGTGATTTCAAGTGACGTACTTTTCCTCTTATTTTTTTGTCGCAAACATAGTGCATAGCGAGCACAGCATTTGACCTCATCATCCCTCTGGCGACTGGCGTGACCTTGTGACCTACCATGTGGTTAACCATAATGGATAAACTTATCGATAATTATTACTTACAACGTGTTCCGTGAACGCCAGGGACGGCCGAAAACGTTCTGCAAATTGGCGGCGCTGTGCGTCATCGTTTTTCCTGCTCTTGGATACGTGACGGGCTGCTCAAGTGCCTCCCTCCTCTCAGCATGTCTGCTGCTTCAGTCCGTGACCAGCGCTGGCGGGAACCGCTGCAGGGGGCTGCCAATTAGAAGAGGAAACAGCCCACGCCTACAGGCAGGCGTGACTGTGCATAATTTCAGTCGTGGATGCTAAATTGAGACTGACTCGGATCATACGGGATTCGTTACTGTGCCGTCAGATTGGATTTGGCCGTCATCAGAAAATTGGGATAAAATGCATGCAACACATGGAGGTTTGGTTTTGAAATTAGCAATTACATGACATCAAAATAAGTCGCAATATAGCGATAAACGCAATGGTAAAATTGATATACGAACGGTTACGATTATTACAGATTGCACATTTTTCGGAGAGGGCTAATGGAAGATAACTTAAATCATGTACGTTCAAGGAAGCGGAAACATCCCAATTTTGGCATTTCATCACACGATTATATTATTAAAGTCATAAGGCAAATAAAAACATTGTATCAAAAAATATATTTACTCATTGGAAGCTTAATTTAGGTGCAGAATATGCAGTCTGCAGCCTCACAATAATTTTGATTTATAATATTTAATATGAATGTAGAGATTTGTGAAATGTCGCTACGCTTTCTATGACACTTAAGGGACGTATCAGACGGGGATCTTTATCATTAGACCTTGCGAGAAGCTGAACCAAGAACATCCTTCACCAGTCATTATCGTCCTGCAAGCCATAGAATCCACCCTAGCGAAACCTGCGGCTACAATTTTACGCACTATTCAGAACACCAGACCCGGTCATTACATACCCCCAGTTCAGTTGCCGGCCACAAATTATAACCATTCAGCGCTTTGAAGACGCGGCACGATGTTTTTGTGACGGGGCGTTTCGGAGTGCGCAGGGAGGCCTTCATAAGGGCGCCGCCCGCACGGAAGGCAGCGTCAGCACGGGAGGCGGCGGCGGTGGCGGCGGCGGCGGCGGCGGAGTCTTTGATCACCGACGAACGTGCTCAGTTGGCCTTTTCACCACGTCATCCCGTCACTCGGAGTATGATGTGATGAGTGATGTGACGTCAGTGTGTGTGTGATGTGGTCTGTCATCTGACGTGTGAGCCATGATGTTGGCCAGCTACGACTGGTGGAGCCAGTACTGCCAAGAGCTCAATACAAATTTGTTTCAGGGTGAATTTCAGAAGAGATGGCACTTCTCTAAGAAATATAATCATGTTTCGCTTCCTTGTGCATTCTTAACTGATGTAGAACGCACTTGATGTAGCGCACTTGGTCGTACTCACATCAAGTGAGTAAATATTGCTCAGATTTTCTATAAATCAAACAATTATCATTTTAAGTTTACTTTGGTCGACTTAGGGGCATGTCCTTGCCCACTGACCTTTGCACCCGTGTTCCGCCTTTGCCAAGTGCCAGCCTCCAACCCCATCCCTTTCCGTACCTCACTCACCTGGTCTGATTCACATCACCCCGATTGCCGCCGCCGCCGCCACAGCCGCCGCCCTCGCCACAGCCGCCGCCGCAGCCGCCGCCGCAGAGCCATTACCGTGTCAGGTTTCTCGGGTCACCGCTGCGAGGCGCTGCTGTCGCCCCAGGCGGCACCGTCGACAGGCACCCGTGTCAGCTGTTTGTGTAGGCGGCAGGGCGGGTGAAGATTGACGTTATGCAGAGGCAGTGCCTGGTAAGGCCTTGCGTCAAATTTGCCGTCACGTGGGCGTTCAATTTCGCACAGATGGCAAGAATATGCGCCGGCTCGAGTCGAGTCTAGAGGTTCTGGTATGCTAAGGAGGTAGCCAGCAGGCTGGGTTATTTCATGAATTTGTAGAGCAGAATGTTACAGGAAAGATCAGAATGAATGGCATATGTGATGGGACGGCCAAGAGATCTGAAATCTGGAAGTGGCTTGAAACTTAAAGCTTGTATGCAAAACGAAATTCGCTGCGCCGGGCGAGCCACGGTGCGAGCCATGCTGCCACGCAGGATTCGACCCAGGTTGGCGACCCAGGGTATCTTCAAGACCTGAGAGACACGTCATGCCGGCCGCTCCTGAAAATGAGCGGGAGGTCAGAGTAGTTAACCCCTGACGATTTCCGCCATCGCCGGGCGTTGACAGCTGGGGAGGCAGCCTGTCAGTTTTTGCCCGGGAGATGGCCGGGTGATGCTCAGGGGCAATATAAACAGCTCGGTAAAAACTCGTTCGGCTGCGTGGTAAAACCACCTGCGGCTGCACGGCTGCTATGGGAGACGGGTAAATAGGTTCGTGGGTGGCTGTGTGTGTTGAGGGTCGGTGACGTTTCAAGCGGAATATTATGAGAAATCTTCAGAGGCAGTTACTACTATCCAGTCGACATGCAAATTCCTCATCCAACTATTGTATGTATTCAATATGAAGGACGGCATAAAATGTGGTTGGTATTTTCACTTTTTGTGTACGATTACAAATCAGCAATATTGTTCCAACTTCTAATCTTGTCATCTTAATGGATAATTTATCATATGAGTTGGCTGGTATTCTTATTCGTGATTTATTGTGATATTATCAATTCACAATATGATAACGACTTATTCATCCTATCCCATTTCACTGTTAATGAAAATGGTATGTATGCTTACGGGGAAAGCCATTCAAAGATACTGTCCGGGTCTGCCACCTCTCCGTCGCCAATTAAACACTTCACATTAGTCGGTCTATAACATAGTAACTGGAGAATCTCAAGCCATTACATTAGCATAAAGCTGCAGGCCCGTGGAATCATTACATTAGGAGCCTGTTAACATCCTTCGGACTCTGGTGGGCGGAATATAAATGGTGGAATGAAGTTTTCGGAAGACTGTTGTTTGCCAGCGCTCAAATTTTTCGCCTCATAGAGAAGTCGGTCTTGACTGGTCAAAGAATGCTTGGAACTTTATAGCATTCATTAAGTTCTCTCAGCCCCCAAAACATGATTAACGGGACCACCATTTGGGTTTTGACGTCCATAACAAGTACAACCAAGATAGCTACCACGTTTTGTTTATAACAATATATTCCCTTCCCCTTCTCGTGTGAGTTTTTATTTAATGTCATAGTCAACTCTTCAAATTGTAATTATCGGATATCAACTCCTCATGATTCTATTCCGATATATTACTTTAAAACTCCAGAGTAAAGATCCGTTGTGTTTTCCATCCTGTCTTATTCGGCTATTGGCCATCTGGACTGATGCCGATGCCCGAATGCCTGATGCCTGATGTCCGATGACCCGATGCCGGTGCCCGATGCCGATGCCGATGCCGATGCCGATGCCGATGCCGATGCCGATGCCGATGCCGATGCCGATGCCGATGTTGTCTATCGGGAGCCGTCGGCTATTCGCCGCCGGTCCCTCATCACCCTTCATTGCCCCCTTCCGAGGACGGTGACCCCTCTCCGTCCCCCATGTCATACGCCTGAGGGCACGTCGAGGGCCAGAGGACACTTCAGAGTTTGATCAGAGCGCCGGGGGCTGAATTGGGTGCTGATTGCTGGAGGGGTGCAGGAAGCAGACTTTTTGCAACAGGCTAGAGCTCCAGTCATGACCTTTTGGATGGGATGGGAAAGCTGAGGACAAATTGTGTGGGGATTACAGAGTGACATTCCTACGGCAAACTGTGTGGGGTCCATTGTGTTTGTGTGGGGGGTCCATTGTGTCCATTGTGTCAATCACATCATCCGGCAAACTGTGTCCTACGGCAAATTGTGTGGGGATGATCAGAATGACATTCCTACGACAAACGACCAACAATATTTGGGAATACTAGAACTCTCTGGGAGGTTCATCTCGTATCATGCAATGCAATTTTGCATTAATTAACCGCGTTTGATGGCCCATGACTGCTTGTTGATTTTCGCTGCATTGAAGGAAGTGTGTCTACTCTTTTGCAATGTAAAATATATTTGTATTACGTTAGGAACCTATTGGTTTGATTATTGAATACGATAAAATTCACGTCTGAAGCTTCTTTAGTTTAATTATTGTTTATCTTCTGTTTGGATATTGTTTTGCTTGAATATCAAAAAACAATCGTCAATAATAAACAGAGTAAAGAAGATGTTATCTAAAATGGCTGCGGTATTAAAGATATTAAAAAAAAATCACGTACGGACAGGGTAATCGTGACAGTGGGACCTCACCGAGGCTCTGCTTAAGCGACATCTTGCTAGTCAGCGCGCAACCGAGCTGTCATGTTTATGATTATTCGTGGCCAGCGCTAACGATATATGCTAGCAAGTGTAGTGTAATCTTTAACGGGCAATGCTTGCTAGCGCGAAAGCCTCTCAATCGCAATACTGAAATTTTTCGATTCCATACTGATGTTGGCGAATTTGGAGTATCTCAGCAACTAGAGTGAATCTGGAGAAATGAAGTAATGGTTAAATTAAGACAAATGTGTTCTATAGACCAACGTCAACAACTCCACATGAACGATGTGAGTAGGCACACTCCCTTTAAGCTCAATGTAACGGTACCTGTCATATACATAAATAATGCATATATCCGCAAGCTGGACAAGCTCTGGTAAAGCACATGACTGGAACCACCTAGACATTAAATGACACCATGTACCAACACAGAATTGCAATGACCAGCCGCGCACATAACGTCCGTAATAGTCCATACTGTCATTGTTCGGGTACTTGCTATTCTATCGGCGTGCCTGTGTATAAGGTGCAGCCAACCGGAGATCACATTGATCAATGATCATTGGAGACTAGCCGGTATTTTATGGTCTATCCACCCGTCAGATAGACGTCAGATCTACCCGGACAGACACACAGACAGACACACAGACAGACAGCCAGACAGACAGACAGACACTGCTGATCCGTCCGACAGATGGCACTGAGGCCGGCAATCTCGCCTGCTCCGTCATAGCATGAATAATTCATGGTGTCGCGGGTGGCGTCCGCCGCCACTTACTCATGCTATCCAGATTCTCGTCAGCATGTGTCACATTACGACTGATGGTCCTCGGAGACGCGATACGGTAGGATTGGCGGGACTGTCAGCTGAGGAGGTGATGTGGCTGGCCTGCCAGTGGCAGATCCAGAGGGGGGGCATGGGGCCATGCCCCCCCCTTGGGCCTCGAACTTGAGGGGCACTCTGGCCGCCTGAGGGGGCACTCTTGTCACCTGAAGGGGATACTCTTGTCCGCCTGAGGGGTACTCTCTTGTCGCGCTGAGGGGCACTCCTGCACGCCTGAAGGGGCACTCTGGAGTCGCCTGAGGGGCACTCCTGGTGCCTGAGGGGCACTACTAGCCGCCTTAGGGGGCATTTGCTAGCTGAGGGGGCACTCTTGGCTGACCTGAGGGGTCGCTTGACTTTTGAGAAAACAAATGCTGGAAATAGGACACCCTCAAATATAGTGGATCCAAAATCGTCGAGTTTTCAGGATTTGGGGTATATGGTAGGGCACCACTGCAATTGATGGCCCTTCCTTGAAGATTTTCTGGATCCGCCACTGTGGAGCCATGACTGCTGTGGACCTCGCGATGGCCAGCTGATGATTTGGACTGCTTGCTGTGAACATGTGACGAGTTTGGTAGCACACTGTGACTCTGGCTGCTGCTAGTGAGCTGTGAGACCGTATGGTGTAGCCACTGTGGCTCTGTGGATGCTGCTGTGAGCTGTGGCCGTATGGTAGCCACTGTGACTCTGGCTGCTGCTGTGAGCTGTGACCGTATGGTATCCACTGTGACTCTGTGGTAGCTACTGTGGCTCTGTGACAGTTGATGTGACCACTGGATACAGAACGGCCTGAAAAAGTCAGCTGTGGCGGACTAAACTGGTCTGGGCGGACTGGTCTTTTGCCTCCACCAGCGCTTCATTTAATTTTATTTGTACTTTTATCAGCGTTTTTAAAGGATACTTTATGCTTTTAATGGCTACTTTAAGCTGCTGTTTGTACTGTATTTTACTACCACTGTATGTGTTGCGTTTTTTGTACCATGCGGGCTTGTGCTGCGTATGAAATCGCGTAATTGTGCGAAATGGTTAATATTCGAGCTTAGCTTGTTTATTTTAGTGTTGAACTGCAGCCGTAACTGGGCTCTTGGCCTGTGGTTGTTTTTAAGCAATACAATACAATACAATACAATACAATACTAAAGCACATGGCGCCCGACAAATATAAACGTAATTAATTGTATTTCATTGTGCGTCAGTAATTCATTTAAATGGTGCTTTCCTTGTTAAAAAATGCTTGGAGCACGCTTTAAAATCTGGGAATGCTTCAAATATCGGCTGATTTTTTGGTGGCGGTGGGGCATACTTCGCAAGGCTCTGTACATACAGATGTGGATTACACGGATGAGCTATATTCAAGGATGCGCCCGGTCCCCTTGGCTGTGATTTTGTGGCAACTGCTGTTGAAGCGTCTTATGCAGCTGCCATTGCTATGTGACAGCTGAATGAAATACGTTTGACAGGCTTTTCAGCATTTTCATGAATATGGCAATTCTGCTGTGGTTGCGTTGGCACTCCATCACCTGCGGATATATTGTCCTGCGTGTACGTCCGCATCCTTGGTGCATGAAGTCACCGGTCGGCGCGACTGGCGACTATGACGTCAGGCAGTCAGTCTTATGACGTCACAGTTCCTTGTACAAAACCCATTTCGCGCCACCTTGTGTTCTTTGCCAAATACGACGTCTACAAACGATTCCGACCTTGGTTTACGACATGTCATAAGTCATCATTACATCGGTAGCTCTTGCATAATGTGATAGAGATCGGTAGCATGGGCAATGCCAGAGGTGTTTCAACCATATCAAATCGAAACATTCGCGTCAAACCGAATGGTTACAGCCGATTCAATCAGAGATTCAGATTTACGTACTGATTTATGATGGGATATCGGTGAGATAAGAGGCAGTAAGCCGTCGGTTATGTTGCATTTGATCGATCATTACGTGGGGGATTTGTCTTTCCCCTACAACATCCGCCACAAATGCACGCTAAAGTAGTATCGTAAAAGCGGTTTGATGGCCAATGAAACTAATAAAATGCCCTTGTGGATCGAGTATCTGGAAATCTCTTTGTTTTTATTCATTGATAACAATTTTATTCGGCAAGATTTTAGGTGAATTTCAGAGATAGGATGAATTCACTAGCCTGAGTAAAGCTTTTATTATAATCTATAAATGTTACTATATATATATAGACCGTGTCAGGTATGTCGGGCAACGTAAAACTTTCAGTCTAAATTCTGCCGACCAACAGGAATTGTAGCGATCGGGTGGTGGGGTCAGGGCTACGCAACAGCTCTGCTTAGCGTAGGTTCCCTGACTATCGGAATTCCATCCTAAACAAAACATTCCGACAAAGATTTATAAATTTATAAATATATATATATATATATATATATATATATATATTCAGTAAACGTTAAAGAACAGACATAATTCCTTCACGTAGCGTGTCAAACGCACAAGTATCAAAACTCAAACACGTTTCCATGACAACCGAGGGCGGAGCACACCACTCATCGGACAAAAACTCAAATCAGATCTGGCAGATGGCTTCTGTCCCGTCAGTCCTAAATTCACCCTCCGCTGCCCACGTACGACGTATCCCCGCCCACACCCAGCACGCTCGGTGGCAAATACAAGCACTGACTCACTCAATCGCATGCCATTAGGGCGTATCAAAGCACGACCGGCATAATGCAGTCATGGACTGAGGCGCCGTAGAGGTGCAGCTTCACCACAGTCATGTATGTTGCATTAGGGGACGATAGGTGTGTTGCATCAGTTCGTATGTCACTTTGGGCTGTATCTGGAATACATCGCGCTCCGTGATAGTACCGGTTGGTGAGCTTGGGTCGGGTGACGGAGAGAATCTGCATGAGAATAAGGTGCGTCGTGAGGAAAGATCAGAACTCAGAAGAGGATATACTCGTGACAGGTCTGCCGTTGTCGTCTGCCAAAGCGCAGTTGGCGAGTGCGCCTGTCGATTCCTTCGCGTCGTTGTGAAGAGGGATTTTTTAGTCGAAATGGCTCGCGCCACAACTCTTGATGCAGGTTAAAGGTCTGACCGGATTTGTTAACAGTCGTTTTGACGGATATTAATGTCGCTAGAAAGAGTGGGAGGTTTGACCAGGAATTGTGTCCAAACGGCTCATGTATACCTCTGTGTGTTTGCGTGCTGTATACTATTGTCGTAAATAAAGTTTACTAAGTTATATGTGAACCACACATGGCCCAAGATCCAAACAAGATCCAAGATCCAGGATCTCTAGGATCCAAGATCCGGGATCTTGTTGGAACCTGGATCCTGCAGGAATATTTGTTCGTGGGATCCTGTGGATCTTGGATCCTGG
This sequence comes from Semibalanus balanoides, assembly GCA_014673585.1. NCBI lineage: Eukaryota > Metazoa > Arthropoda > Thecostraca > Balanomorpha > Balanidae > Semibalanus > Semibalanus balanoides. The sequence goes on from VOPJ01001079.1 coordinate 80,126, forward strand.
ACAATTATTGTTCGCGGGATCCTATGAATCTTGGATCCTGGAAAAGAATATAATCGAGGGATCCTGTGGATCCTGGATCCTGGGCAATCAGTTTGTCATGGTATCTTGTGGATCTTGGATCCTATGTTTGGACTTGGCCCATGTCTGAATTGTGAACAGTACCTACACAGGAAATACATTTACTCTCAAGGCCCAGCAAGCGTTGTTATGAAATACAGTAAACCTGTTGACGAATTACTTACGGGACTTCCTTGATCATCTAGGCATGTTCGAATGGGCTTAGCTTGGTTTAAGATGACCATTTATGTTGAAGATTATTGAGGTTTAAGATGCTTGTTGCCTGAAGTACGTTAAGACCTACTATATAAAAACATGATATCATACCTTTGTCACACAATATTTTGAAGAACAAGTTTTGTTCATGCGAAGTAGCTGCAATGGTTATTAGGGTACGCCGTATAACACAAAATTATTTTTTTTACTTTTGCATACCCAATTCCTATGTAAAATGAAATTTTAAGACTTATTTGTCCTTTTCAACTTTTTGATTTGAGAAGTTCTTGCCATGCAAAAACGCACTTTTATATTGTACCCATATCACATACAGCCTACAATGTGTTCACAGTGTCCGGCTGGCCCTGTTTATTGCATTATGTACCAATATGAGTTCCAAATGGCTAGCGCGGTAATATATTCCTGCTCAGTTGACTTGCCAGACATTACGTCACAGTGTGTGGCCTCTACCTTGGCCTATGAACGTGTCAATCATGTCCTTCTTGGACCTGAACGAGGACATGATCTCCCGGTGGTGGGCACGAGCCCTGATGAACCCGTATCTGCCCTGTTACCCCACTACCGCTTTCGCAGCTTCCGTCACCTACTCCACGACTCTTTCAGTGCTCTGGGTGTATATAGAGAACTCTGGAACCTCGCACGGTTTGGACAGGATC